>CAVLJG010000008.1:28594126-28706249 GCA_963669975.1 Acanthoscelides obtectus | reverse complement strand
TCTGAGGAGGACGTTGCAAATTGAGCAATCTCCTACCCATCATATCCCACACGTGCTCAATTGGGGATAAGTCGGGAGATCTTGGTGGCCATGGTAACAATGTGACATCATTATATTGAAAGAAGTCTATTGTGACTCTTGCAACATGTGGTCGGGCATTATCTTGTTGCAAAGTTGGATCTGCCAGGGTGTCAAGATAGGGTAAAAGATGGGGTGCTAGAACTACTCATAGAGATATGCCTGACGAGTCTTATATCATTTCTATGATCCGAAGACAATAAAGCATCTATCTATCTATCTATAACGCTGCGCGTTCATGTTACCTCTAATGAAGATTAAAGGTGACCTGGAACCATAAGCTATAGCACCCCAAACCATAACTCCAACAGTGTGATGAACATGTCTTTCAACAAAAAACTGTGGATTCCTCCTTTCACCACGTCGCCTTCTAACCCTAGCACGACCATCGTGCATGCCTAAACAAAATCGAGACTCATCACTAAAGACAATACTGTTCCATTCCTGATCCCAGAGTGACCGTTGTCTGCACCACTCAAGGCGATTACGTCGGTGTTCTCGAGTTAAAGGGAGGACCCAGTGTGGCCGGTATGAAAACAAGCCAAAACTTCTCATTCGTCAATAAACACTTCGCATGCCAATAGGTCCTCCGTGTTCTGCAAACCATACCATTCATTTGCAATGGACCTGGTAGTGGAGAAACGGTCCCTTAAGGCCAATAATCTTAGGCGGCGATCTTCACGGTCTGTTGTTCTACGGCGGCGTCCAGTGCCCCTTGCTCTTTGCGTACGGCCTTCTCGAAGCCATGCCTGACAACACCTAACCACAATGTCTACACTTCTTTGCACTCTAACTGCAATTGCCCGAAAAGAAAGTCCAACTTCCCGAAGTCCCACTATACGGCCCCTATCAAACTCACTAAGTTGACGAAATCGTACAGGTCTCCGTACTCTAGGCATCGTAACCGATCGTAAAGGATGTCAAGAACTAAAATCCGCCAACGTTGATTCTTTACTGCGGCTGAAATATTCATTTTTAGAGCGTTAGTGAATTAAAAAAAAGCAGTATAAAAACCGGAATGTCCAACTGATAAGGCTGAAAATTTTTTCACTTGTTATTTACAGTAAGATAAATACATTCACCAACTTTTATTAAAATAAAACCATTTAAACTGGGTGTTCGGATTTATATGTCACTCAGTATATTTTTTGAAAACAACAACTAAAAGGAAATCGTCTGTGGGAAGATTTTAACCCGCATTTCCGCCGTTCCGTAATAGGCGATCTACATAGTTATTGGCTTACATCGCTGTCAACCAACATTCCGGATTGTTAGAGGCATGTTCAAATAACAAAAACTTACCTATATAAAAGTGTCACCGTTTTTGAGATATTGAATTTTTTCTTAGATTTTAAAAAAACGAACCTTTTCATCTGTGGTCTTAAGCTGCATGAACAAATAAGGTTATACTTTGTTCATTTTTTCTATAAAATACTTCTAGAGAGTTGCTTTATCATATACAAATGCAATGTAGTTAAAAGATATTAAGGAATCATGACAAAGTAAGGACTGTTTTGGGATCTTTAACCTTGTGACATTGTTTCCTCAATTTTCATAAAATCATATAATACTTTCTGGGCGTGGGAGGTAAAAAGCCTTTAAAGCAATTTTTACGTAGACAAAAATAAACGTAAATCTGATAACCATGTTGACGATTGTAAGTTATTAAATTATAAACATATTTAGGTTTGGCACGCTTTGTTCTAATTTTTACTCTTTAACTTTAGAACACAATTGCTGAACCTTTTTCAATTATGAGGGAAACCTTTCGTAAAATTTGTAACTAAATTGGTTATTAGAGCAAAAGTTAGTCATAATAATACTAAACATACTGCCGAAATGTATCTTGACAAATTTTCCGAAAGAATGCAACCAAGTCCATTTTCTTAAAATTGGCTCAAAATTTAAATGAATATGGTTCATTCAAAAGCCTGTTACGTCTCGAAAAAAGGAATCTTCAAAGGAAACTCGGAATAGGGTTTTACCAGCAATTGTTGAGAACTCTGAGATATCAACGAGGCAAATTGAGAAAGATATTAATTCAAGATTTGTCAAGGACTTAGAACAGGGGATAGCGAACGGCGCCAGCATTTTTGTGAGTGGTACACACGACTGTGCGGAGAAGATTTTAATTTCCCTTCAAAAAGAATATGCTCCAACAAGAGGATGATGACTAGCAATAGCATATTTAATCGCCGCAACACTCATTACTGAGCTTAAGAAAATATGCTGGCTAAAAAAGTTTTCAGACATCAGGAACGTTTTGAGTTTAACATGTGTGGAATTCTAGGGGAAAAATATTAGGTTCCTTTATTTACCACAACTCGTTAACTGCAACACGATACCTTCAATTGTTGCAACATGTTCTAGAAGACGACGTGGCTAATTCGTACAAAATGCTGCACGCGGGAATATAATACTAGGTCGGCTACCTTCAGGCAGAATGTGTTAATAAATACTTCTACTTATAGTTTAATCATATTAGACGAAAGTATACCTGGTTTGCGGAGTAATTTTAAAGTCTGGATCCATTGCTGGAAGTTGTTCAAGGGGGGATTCAAAACCTGGACGCATAAAATGGGTACACCAGTTTTTGTGGGAAAACTTTTCATTCGACAACAAAGAATGGGAAATCGTGTTTTCGGGAACTCAATCGAAAGTGCTGGCAGGAACGAAAAAACTCTTCATGTAAGACTTTTAAGTATTAATGAGACCCACAAAATGAGATCACACCTAAAAGGATCCGTTTAATAGCAAAACAGTTATGGCCGAAAATCAAGGCAAATGCAGGTTATGGCTCTTGTTGCTAATGCGACGATAATTCCATGCAGCTACTTGAAATTCTTAAAATTCGTAGAATTCGTACTTCTAAATAACCACAACAAAATTGGAGTAGATTGGTCAAATAGTTTTTGAGAATTTCTAATTCCTTATCCCAAAAAACCTGTTCTCCGGCCATCACTACTAGTTTATTGAGCAATATACAGGGTTCGTTCAAAGAGTATTTTATAGCAAAATGCACCATTTTACCTTGCCGATATGAACCGCAAACCATTCCGGAGTGTACATATTATTTTTGTGCAAAAAAGAATGTGTTGCATTTTTTCTTCTAAACAAATTCAAACATCTCATATTTTTGAGTAATTTGCAACAAAAGATGATAGACATTGCCGCTTTGTTTATTTGTGTATAGTAGCGTATGTTTTTTGAATATGGTAACGCATTTGTTCAATTACTCACAAATACGAAATGTTTGAATTTGTTTAAGAGAAACAAATGTTACCTTTGTTGTTCGCATAAAAATAACATTTGTCTTTCGGAATGGTTTGTGATTCATATCGGCAAGGTAAACATGTGTATTTTCTATTAAATGATCTTCCAACGAACCCTATATATTGCTCAATAAACTAGTAGTGATGGCCGGAAGACAGGTGTTTTGGGATAAACAATTAGAAAATCTCAAAAAACTATTTGACCAATATAATCTAATTTTGTTGTTGTTATTCAGAAGCATGAATCCTACGAACTTGAAGAATTTCAGGTAATTCCGTGAAATTATCGTCGCATTACCAAGTGCCAAAACCTGCATTTTGCCTCGTTTTTCGGCTATTAGCATTTTTGCTATTAGTCGGATCTTTTTACGTCTAGTCTCATTTTCTAGGTCTCGTAAATACCTAAAAATCTTGTATGAAAAGTTTTTTCGTTCCTGTCAACACTTTCGATTTAATCCCGAAAAACATGTTTTCTCATCCTTGTCCAATAACAAGTTTTCCCACAAAAATTGGTGTATCCATTTTATGTGTCTATGTTTTAAATACCCCGTTGAACAACTTGCACCAATAAAACCAGATTTTACAATTATTTCGGAAAAATTTGCTAATATGATTAAACTATTATCACTATATCATAATGCCACTCGCGCTATCTGGATCTAGCACAGCTACATGCTAAACGTTATTGTAAAACCAAACCGCACTGTTCCTGCTCGTAGGTGTACCTTTGTTACAACATGGAACATAAGCTCAAATGGGTTTCAAGCTCAAGCAGGTCACCAGACACTTGGACGCTTTCTTAAGCAAACGTTTCTGGAAAGCTTGTTTCTCTCGAACAAAACAGTTGCTCCAGTCGGCTTCACTTATTACTGTTAAAAACAGTTTCTCACAGCGATCCAACGTGGGAAAGAACTAAACGTAGTAGTGACCCTACTACTAGTAAACTGTAAGCTTCAATACATTCGAGTGGAACTGCTGGAAATTTTAGTGAGATCGCTGATGAGTTACTGCGAAAATGGTGGGCTTTCATGTTTGGAGACAACTATTGTATTGTATTGCTCTAGACAAAGCGGACGTTCCGATACATTTATCTCAGACTCCTCCATAGTATTTTAACATGTGCAAAATTCTCTTTGTAAAATACAGAACGCACTAGTTTAAACGTCAAAACTGGTAATCACTTAAGACATTCCAAGAACCTCATGTCGTGAAGAGAGGATGCTTTGTACTCCTTAGTGACGTCGACGGTTTTGTGTGATTTGATTTGCCTGAAGTGATTAAGATAGCTTCGATATACAGAATAAGTTATATTTAATGATATGTAGTGAAAATAACTGTAATATAACTCAGAATGCAAAATTACCGCGACTAGACTGTGTAGTACGTTTTATTGCTGGCAGTTCCACGTGCAAAGCAAAACAAATCGATTTTTACCGCTCTAGAGTGATGTAATAAAACTATCAACCCTAGAAAGAAGTAATAAAGCTATCAACCCTAATTTAACTATATTTAGCTTGAATATTATGAAATGTTTGAAAACATCAGGTAGCGTAGACCATTCATAATTTGAATTTTGGATCGACTGTACAAAAAAAATAAGGAATATTTTTTAAAATTTCTGGTGTTATTGGAAAGAGTGAAACTTGACATTTAAGAGTATGCTTATTTCGTCGCCAATAACACGAAGTGACGTATCTCAGAAAATACGAAAATTCAGTTAAGTCGATTTTATTACTTAAAAAATGCTGCTAATCAAAATCTCATTTTAATAGGAAATTAAATTTCACGAGGGAGCTTAACTCAAGTTACGCCAATTTGTGAAATTATAAAATATAGGTACATATCATTTTACAGCGTATGGCTTATCTTAGTAAGATAGCGGACACAGTTAAAAACATACAAATAATAAAAGTCTGGAAGGCAAAATAGCCGCAAATATCCCCGAACTGAAGGTAATCAGTATTTCGTATGTAAAACTCTATTTGGGCACAAGTTAGGATCTCGTCAATGGACAATGAGAACTGGAATCGTTGCAGGAGAAAAAAGAGGTGGCAGATATTAGGAGAGACAATTCACTCCGAGATGCAATTCACAAACACATCCTGAGGTTCCCGAAAATTGAGTCCCACTATTGCCCACCAAGTTCACCCAAGGAATATCTTCATCCAGAACTGACTGTTTCTAAGATATATGCTATGTTTATAGGAGAACTAAATCACACTGACGACAAACCTTCGATTGAAAGTATTTAGGTAATTAAACCTTGTATTTCACCGACCGAACAAAGATCAGTGCTCGCTGTGTGATTCCTAGGTGAGAAAGATCAGAAATAAAGACTGAAGCCAGGTATCAAAAGTATTACGACGAAAAAAACAAAGTAAGTGAAATAAAAAGTTCTATAGAGTGCAAGCTCTGAATAATAATAATAATAATAATGGAATTGCATGTACAAGTTTTGATCTATAACAAGTCCCGGGTCAAATAAAAAAATATAATTTGACAGTGCTCGATATTTCTTCAAAGGAATGCCAGTGTTTTCTTTGAAATGAACTAGAGAGGAAAAGAGTGGCATTTGAAGCAAGTTCTCGTGTTTCTAGGGTTTTCCAAATTTACGACTCTAAGGTTATAGATCGTTTGCCCTATTTTCCGATGGATACAGTGGACAGAATAAGAATTCCATTATTGCGAAAATGCTTTTATATGATGTAGTTAAGACTTATAATATAGTAGATATCTGATTATTCTATTTGAGGCAATGCATGGTCAAAATGAAGGAGATTCTGCCTACAGTGCCGTCTTTACAGCATTTTTTTTACTCCAACTACCACGAAGGATTAATATCTAAGCATTCCTAAGCAAATCCATAAAATATATTCATTTCAGTTTAAACCACATGATTATGCAGCAACTGGATGGTTTCGCGAGCTGTACGGTATAATGCACTTACTGTCTTGTTGAAGTCAATCGGTGTCTTCATCGATATTATCCAATTCAAACAAAGAAGCCTACAGATACTTGTGCATTGGAGATGGAAATTCAACGGTGCCTCAATAAAACTGAGAAGCATTCATGTAAAATTGATAAATTCGACAAAACGAGAGGTTATGTGCTAGCAAATGGGGGGAGCCAACTTGCCTGATGTGCTATGCCATACATAACCATATCTTATGCACTTCTATTTTTTTTTTATACGCCAACTACCACGAAGGCCTACGGTCCTAAACACCCATGGGGTACCGAGGTGCTATAGGGGAAAGGGGGGCGCCACACTGATTCCGGCGAGGGAACACGTATGCATTGAACATTTATGCATGCAACATGCACACATTCTGGCCCCGCTTACGAGATCCACCTGGTGGTTCCTCCGCGTTTGACAGTCAGAGGCTATCTACCACCTATGGACAATCACAACATCCATAGCCAAGAGAATAATTCCGTGAGACGGGATTCGAACTCGCGCAGCGCACGGCGACTCATCAGGGGACCGAAGAGTCTACTACTGCGGCCACCGCTGCTGCCTAAGTAGGTGCAAGTCTTATACCTGCCCAACTGCCTTCAGTTATTCGCCTGGCAAGACATGATCAACCGTACATTGTGCACGAACTTCAGCACAATGACTTTCAAGACTTTAAAAACATGTCCCAAGAGTTTAGAGTTTTGTCTATAAGAACTTTAGATACAGAGAAGCCTATAAAATGGCTAGAATTAATATAATAATAAAGGTGAAAAAAATGAACAATATTTTACGAAGCTAGTCACCTGCAACACGAATACAGTTTTTTTATACTAATAGAAATACTAATTATTAGTTTGTTTATCTTTAACAGGTGTTATTATATCATTATAATTTGAGTGAATATTTTTTTGTGCTGCCATATATACTTTTATAAGGAGTTAAATAGTTTTAGATACTGCGGATACTTATGTCGCAATAGTATTCGCTGTTCTCCTTTTTGTAACCATTTTGTCTTGTAATAAATCATTTTTTTCTTAAATTTCATGTGTTTTTATTTTTCATCACTTTAATATAACACGGACGTAACTAAGTCTTTACTCCATGAATTACAACCTCTTAATTTCACAAAATGACGTATCTATTTTTTTTTTAATTTTTAACACAAATTTTCGAAAAGCTTGTAACATGAGCAGATATACCCTCAAATTCGATTATGTAGCCATACTACTTTTTTGTCAGCAATAACTCAAATCTCCTGAAAATATTCAAAACGCTCTCCTATAAAATCGGAAAACATGAGATACGCCACTTCGTGTTATGGACGACGATTTAAATGAGTACCTCCGCTGGCTGACTCAATTTTCATGTACGTTTCGATTGTTCAGGCTTGAATTTCTTGAATGGCAAGTTAGACGTGCCTTATGATCTCAATGGTTACCATGTTATTACCTATACCGGGTGTCTCAAACTCGACCCTTACCATAGGGACCTCGGAAACTCTAATGGATACGAAGTCCCTAAAATGGAGGCGAAGTTGTGTTTTCAGGTAACTAACAAAACGCCGTTTAGAAAGTTTCGAAATTCAAAGTACTTACGAAGGACGGAAAAAACTGGGTTTTTCCCAAAATCACATAATTTTTTCCTGACTTTGTTTGTTATGGGATTTCAAAATAAATTGCACATTGAGGTTCTAGCTTTTTTTCCTCTACAAGACGGCGTAATTAGAATTTAGATAGATGTTTCGTCTCTTGCCCTCCAGGATCAACTTTATTTTTTCTTGAGGACGTTATGTTGGATTTTTGCACAGGACAATAGAGTTTTCAATTCTGATTTCAAAAATGTGTATTACTTCATACATTGACATTGCCTAACCTTAGTTATTTCAAAAAAAATTATTTGTTTGGCATAACAGGTTTATTCCAAAGCCGTTTTTATTTTTCCTGACTCCATTTGAGATCAAACTTAAAAATAAATAGCATATTGTCATTGCCACCTATTCTCCTCTCGCAATTCGAGGTTTCTTCTTTTGACTTCCATCACATACTTTTTTTTTCATATGGACGCTATATTGGGGAACTTCGTACATTCAAATTCAGTGATGTACTTTCTTTGTTGACAATGAATTTGATGTCGAAACAAAAACTATAAGCAAGTAAAGGGTTATGGCAAAACTTGAACACAAAATGATATTTTATTGATTGTAATAACAATGATAATCACGAATAATGAGATATAAAGCATGGCAGATGTTCAAAATGTTGTTCGTCATTTTGTAGGCAAAGCCTGACTCTTCTCTGTACAATGTGGCAATGTAATGTATGATATATTATACATTTTTGGAATCAGAATCAAAAACCCTATTCATCTGCCTCAACCAGTGTGCCGTTCACAAGAAAACATAAAGTTGATACAGGAGTACAAGAGACAAAACGTCATATTGAAATTCCAATTATGCCATCTTGTAGAGAAGGAAAAGTAGCAGTCTTAATGTGCAACTTATTTCAACATCACACTACAAATAAATTCAAGAAAAAATTAAAACTATTTTGAGAACATTCTTTTTTTTCTGCCTTCCTTCGGGAATACTTTGGATATAATATCTGTCTAAGCAGTATTTTGTTGGTTACCTAAGTACACAACTAAGTGCTAAGCGACACCAGTGGTGAGGATCGAATTTAAAACATCTGGTATATATTATTTCCATGACATTCAACGTGAAAATGAGCTTCATCTGAAAATGATTTTTTGCTAAACATGCTCTTTGGTCACTGAATGATTTGAAAACGCATCGGTTCGTACCTTTTCATAAACGTCAAACATAAAACTAATTTTTGGGTGCGTTATAAATGCGATTTAAGATTTTGATACCAACATAACCGTCATTTTATATTGTAAATACTAGGTGGCTCACCCTAAACAATTTTCGATAACTGAATTTATCGACAAAAATCATTCCAATGTGAATTCAGTATTTTACCAAATCTCTGCCTCGGAAGTTAACCATGGACGTTGTGTTGTGTTTTGTCTGTATAACGCATCAGCTCGGTACAAGGTCAACATGTGTACATCGCATCGCTGGACATGGTTTATTCAATTATCAGGTACCTGTAGATGGCTTGTGCAGTGGTACATTGTTGGTATAGTAGACGACAACGATATTGTATTTGTTTACATTTTTGCCGATAGTTATAAAACGGTTATAAAACCGTGAACCGGTGGCATGAGGACAGAGACGGATCTGAAAATTTTCAAACATTTTCTCTTGCAAGTCTGGGTGAGATGAGAGATGACTAAATCAAGTTGTTGAAGTAACGTTAATTGTTATTGTAATTAATTATCCTGACATTAGTTAAAAATTCATACTAATAACCAAAAAATATATATATACGTATATATATATATATAGATATGTATATCTAATGGTAGCGATGTCAAATACGAGGGATGTTTTTTAAGTTTTGCATATAGAAACTTAGTAGGCCGCGCGGATCGAACGTCAGTGCTGAATCTTAACCTCACTCTTTAGTACGTGCAGTGTTCTTTCTCACTACAGTGAATTTTTAAGTGTCACCAAGTCATTAGAAAAATGTTACTCAACCGAGAACATTTTTGCGCCATAATTTATTATAACTTTCAGAGACAATTATCGCAATAAGAATGCCTTGCAGCGTTACTGTCTGTTGTCGGCAACGAAGCGCCACATCAGTCGACAATTTCCCGTTGGTATGGAGAATTCATACCTGGATGGGTGAGTCTTAGCGACGATCCCAGGGTGGGTACACCAAAAACGGCAGTCACCCAGGAAAACTTTATGCTGTGCGCAAACTCATCATTGAAGATAGACATGTGACATATCGCGAGATTGAAGCGTTCTTGAAGATATCAAAGACCTCAATTATAAAAAAAGTACATGAAGAATTAGGAGTAAGAAAATTAGTTTCTCGTTAGTTACCCCACCTGTTGACTGAAGAGCAGAAAGCAGCCAGGGTTAATTGGTGTCAAAAAACGCTTGACCGTTTCAATTCCGGAAACTCAAAAAATGTGTACAGCATTATTAGTGGTGATGAATCGTAGATTTACTGTTATGAACCAGAAAATAAGCGACAGTCGGCTGTTTGGGTGTTCCAAGGTGAAGAAAAGCCAACAAAAGTCATCCGTTCTCGAAGTGTTTCGAAAAAGATGGTCGCGACATTTGTGTCAAAGCGGGTCATATTGCAACAATTCCTCTTAATGAGCAAATAACTGTTACTGCGGATTGGTATACCACCATTTGTTTGCCAAAAGTCATCACCGAGCTTCGAAAAATCGACCCCGAAAGAAGAATCACCCTCCACCAAGACAATGCAAGCTCGCACACAGCCCAAAAAACAAGGCAGTATTTAACGGAAGAAAACGTGGAATTATTGGACCATCCTCCATATAGTCCCGATCTAAGTCCTAACGATTTCTTTACTTTCCCGAAAATTAAAAACAGACTGCATGGTCAAAGGTTCCAGTCACCAGAAGAAGCAGTTGACGGATTCAAATATGCCGTGTTGCATCTGCCTGCAAACGAGTGGAATAAGTGCTTCGAAAATTGGTTCGAGCGCATGCAGATGTGTATTAATCTCCGTGGAGAATACTTCGAAAAACAATAAAGTCATTTAAAACTATATATCTACCGTGTTGTTTTATTTCGATATGCAAAAGACATCCCTCGTATGTAAAGTTACTTACCTAATTTGCTGTGCCTTTTTCTAGAAGCATGCTCATAAAGATCATCCACCTAAATACATATTTCATTTCACATTCACACTTTACTTCTTTATTTAATAAAAGTCCTACAACAACTTAATCCTCTTCTTCCGAAGAGTCATCATTGACGTCAATAATAAACTTCGCGTTGCCCACTTGGTGAATCTTATGTAAGTCTTTAGTCATTTTCATTTTGCAGGACTCTCTCGATGGCTTTCTTCCAAGTTAATTTAGTTATTTGGACTGCCTCTGATCTGATTAGGTCGGCTACGGCTCGGTCACTAGTCGGATTCATGTTCCTCCGGCAAATTCTTCTTTTTAGTTGAACCCATATCAACTCTACGGGATTAGATATACAAAAATAAGGTGGAAGTCGTAGGATGACATGTCCACAAGAAGCTGATATTTCGTCAACATTATGTGAACTTGTTGCTATGACAGTATCGAAACAACGCGATTTTTTAGATTCGCCACATTCAAACCAATTCTATCGAACTATTAAAGCTTTTTAGGTTGTTTCACATTGCTCAAATGTATAATTTATACTGATGAACCAGATCCCTTTATTATTTATACCGTATCAGATGGTGACCGTACTATATGGCGATTCGGTAAGACAAGGAAGCAGAAAAAAAGTAAACGAATACAATATCGTTGTCGTCTACTATATTACATCAAAAGAGGGGTCAAAAATATCCTGGTTACCAGCTACTACTACTATGCTTCAAGGGAACTGTGTCACGTTGCTACTTCACGGCAGCCGCCTCTGTTTAGAATTTCAGCTGAATGATATAAGAAATCTCATCCGATCTATAAGCACTATAAATGTAGTAGTAACAGACTAATGTTAGTGCTAATTGTTAAAGTACTCGTACTTTAACACGAGCGCTTACAACACGTGCCTGATATGAGCATCTCGGCAAATTAGGAAAGAACACTAACGGCCCTGTTCAAACTTTCAAGTGCAATTTTAGGAATTTTACTGCGTATTTATACAAACGAGTGCCACTGGAAAGTTACTAAGTTGGCCGAGTTTTTCGATAAAACAACTGCAGTTATCTCAGCGACTGTCAAATTAAAGGAAGAAATATGGCGCGCGGGAGGTGTGCCGTAACGTGACTTTTATTGCATCTGCTTACTGGAACTTTGCTGTTTTTCGTACAGATTTGATAACAAAAGCTGTTTTCGAACCGGAAAGTCGTATGTAAAACTCCACAGGTAAACAACTGAAATCTCGGAGGAGGAAACCAATATCGGAGATATGGCCGTTCCCGTATTGGAATTGTTATAGACCAGTCATTTTTTTCATCAATTCCAATACAATCCTGTGAAAAGTAAAGGCATTGATTAACGTATTCGATTTAGAGATTGATAAACTAATATAATATTAATTTGTGTACAGCTATTTTTCTCCTCTCCGCAATAATTGGAAGTCTGCTTTGAAAAGGTTTGTGTCTTGTAGTTGCCGTTCGTATATAGCCATTTCACTTCCCACCGCTACTGTAGGATACGTATTATAATCGCTAAGATTTCCGAAAATTAGATATTACGTTTGTTGAATGTTATAATATGACATGTACATCCCGACAAACCGTGTCACTCATCTACGTCGGCCTGTCTGTCTGTCTGTCGGTCACTAATCTTATAACCGCCTATAACTTGACAAGTACCGCTCGGATTTAGATGTTTTACTCAATGGTACTAGGATGCCAAGGACGCAAAAGCTTTGTAGAAAAGCCGTCCAATGGCGGCAGCGAAAAAGGACAAAAAGGAAAAAGGGAAAAAGCTGCCCAAACTTCGTTTTTCGACGTTTCAGATGAACCTGTTTATTTTGGACAAGGTAAGAAAGCTTGGAGAAAATTGTAAGAGGTTTATCTCAATTTTTTGACCTTGTAGTACATTTATTCACTCCCTACCTTGGTAATTCTGCGCATCTATCCGACATTTTTCACACATCATAGATGCCGTGTTGTTTTTATTTTGCAAAGGTACAAAATGAATCACTAATCTGCAGATTTCCCTAGGAAGTAAGAATAATAACACATGGCTGGGATGAAAAAGAAGATAATACTTTGAGGAAACAGTTTTGCAACAGTAAGATTTTAGAAAGCGTACTCTTTGATGGCATTGCGTTAATCAGATTAAGGTTACACATAGAAATGTAACTTTAAAAATTATATTGTTGTCTCGCTCATCCATCTCCACGTTTAACTGGTCGTTGAATGGAACCGCAGATTATGAAAGAAAATATTTAGCAACGTTTCGGCCACCTCAGAAGGCTATTTCGGGACACCAAAGTACATCCCACCTTTTACGCAACGTACCATTGTGTACATATACCAGAGCAAAGTTCCTCTAATAAAATGATTTTATAGCAGGCAAACATGGCGAATAATAAAAGTAAGCAAGCTACCGCAAACGGGGATGCAGCAATTTAAACTGCATTTCCAGCCATATCGGAAGTTGATTGGTTTTATAATCGCGTTACGAGAACGGCGAGAGGAATAATGAGGAATAAAAACCCTGTTTAATTTAGTCTTTGTGGTGGGATATTTACAACACAGAAACTTATATTACTTCGATATTATATTAATGCACGAATAAACACGAGGGATGGTTATGAAGAAGGTATTTTCCAATATACGGAGATATGAGGCAGTCTTTGGATCCCAACTTCAGAGGCAATTCAATGCCACATGAAGTCACCCAGGCAGGTCAGGGGCAATTAAAGACATCTGAGGCTGCGCAAGATTTTCTATCCCAGTGGAAGGAGATCCGAGTCAATCAAATGATATTTGAGGCGATCTCTGCATACACTCATGCACAAGCACCCCATTTTTATCAGCATTTCAAGGCTGATTCAAGGGCAATTTCAGAATACGTCTGGCATTCAAGTCCAGACGCGTGTCAGATAGGCTTTTGCGCTCAATCCTAATCAGAGATTAGTCTGACTCTAGGAAGGCATTTAAAGGTCATTTCAAGACCACCTAGGTAATTACGACCACATGTCATGATATGACAGAATATATAGGCAGCAGCGGTGGCCGCAGTAGTAGACTCTTCGGTCTCCTGATCAGTCGCCGTGCGCTGTGTGGGTTCGAGTCCCGTCCCAGGAGAAATTTTTCTCTTGGCTATGGATGTTGTGATTGTCCGTAGGTGGTAGATGGTCTCTGACTGTCGAACGCGGAGGTACCACCCGGCGGTTCTCGTAGGCGGAGCCAGAATGTGTGCATGTTGCATGCACACGTGTTCCCTCGCCAGAGTCCGTGTGGCGTCCCCCCTTTCCCATGTATCCCCCATAGCCCCACGGTACCCAATGGGTGCTTAGGGCTTAGGTCTTCGTGGTAGTTGAAATATAAAAAAAATGATCGATAGTTTGTAAAAATGAGCAAGAGCTGACTGCAGACTTGATCTAGTAGCGCCAGTGGGGCAGAACTTTATTTTTATTAAGAATATCCTTGAATAATACTAACAGAAAAAAGTAGGAGTGAAAAAACTAGTCCATTTAACCCAACGTATGCACGAAAGCAACTATAATTGATCGATCAAACGAACTTACCTGAAGTGAAGTTCGATCGTAATTATACGAGGGTCCAGTCCGAAGACATCACTTTGTTTATTCACTATGTAGTCCGCCCCTGGAGTACGATCCGCGCACCAAGTTGAAAGACGAGAATCCCCACCTCCTCGCCGCGCCCTGGCCACTCGCGTTGAATCATTTGTTTAAAGAAATGGTACTTGCTCGCAACTTGGGAGGGTTGCATATAGGGTGGGGGTGATGTCTTCGGACTGGACCCTCGTATAATTACGATCGAACTTCACTTCAGGTAAGTTCGTTTGATCGATCAATTATACTTTGGGTCCAGTCCGAAGACATCACTTTGTTTATTCACTATGTAGATGTTTAAAGATGAGATAGAGTTGCGAGCGAGTTGATGATATAAAAAATACAAGTATACAAACACAAAAAGGCAAAAACATATATTCTGCATTCTCATAAACAAAAGCAAAAAACAAGGGGTCAATTTTTAACATTTACCCTAATAGTAATATTTTTTCAAAAAACAACTAGAGTACCTAAAGTACGTCACAAACTCTTAAACTGTTCTAACTAATCAGGCATTTATGTCCAAAATGGCATTTGCAAACTCATTGTTGGTTTGTAAAGGACGATTATAAAACTTTGCAAATGTGGAATGTTGCGTCCAACCAACTGTTTTACATATACTATCTACGGAAACGCCTTTTCTTAACGCCGTTGAGGTAGCCGCATGCCTGACTGAATGGGGCGTAAAAAGTGTTGTGTTGACACCCGCCGATGCAAGAGTCTGTTTTACCCATCTGCTTAAAGTGTCTTTGGACGCCCTGGTATGTGGTTTTTTATATGTCACGAATAGAAAATCGTTGTCGGGTTCTCTCAAGCTAGCTGTTCTGTCAATATATTCCTTCAGGATGGTGGCTACGCACAGGAAAGGGTTTTGTTGAAAAACCGGTATATGCAAGGTTGGTTGAGGTTTCCCAATTCGACTGGTTTTAATTGGGTCTGAAATATTAATGGTAGTTTCGCTGGGACCATGGGAGGTATGTGAAAGACGAATAAGAGAAATTGTCTGGAGTCTTTCTCCTGTTATTAGAGCTAATAACGTTGTCAATTTTTGTGACAGACTTTGGAGGCTAAGTGGAGATGGTAACTTTTCTAGATAACTTAGGAGAGGTATAGGATCCCAGGTGGCCGAATATTTTGGCCGAGAAGGCCGTAAACGATGAATGCCTTTTTTGAAGCGTCTAATTATAGGATTGGATGCTAAATCAGTTGAGCAAATTAGTGAAAGAGCAGATGTATGAGAATTAAAAGTGCCAGACGTGAGGTTTTTCTTCTTTGTCAACTCTTGCAAGAATGACACCACGTCTTTGATTGTGGGTTTAAAGATCGAAATGTCATTACTAAAGCAAAATTCCCACCACAATTTGTAGGAGCTGTTATATTGCTGCAATGTGGATCTGGAGACTGAGGCGATGATTGTAGAAATAGCAGATTCCGGCACCTCTCTACTCAAAAACGCTTGCCTGATAACTTCGCTGCTACCAGGGTAAGGGTTTTCGACAGCGGATGTGACCTGGAAACCGCACAAGATAGTAAATCAGGTGAAGGGGGAAAATGAATTTCTTGGTCGATCAATAACTGACGGAAAAGTGGGTACCAAGGTTGTGAAGGCCACCAAGGAACCACCAAAATTCCGACAGCCTTATCCTGAATTATTTTTTGTAAAACTCGGAGAATTAAGGTAAAAGGGGGGAATGCATAAAAATAAAAACTGTTCCAGCGAATTGTAAACGCATCGATATATGTAGATCCTGGATCTCTATGCCAGGAAGCGTATACCTCGCATTTCGCATTGGTATGAGAGGCAAAAAGATCGATCTCTGGTTTTCCGAAGATGTCGGTTAAATGGTCGAAGGCAGTTTGAGATAATGACCATTCCGTTTCAAAATTCAAGCTCCTGGACTCATCGTCTGCTATAGCGTTATCTTTAGATGGGATGTATGATGCAAAAAGCCAGAGATTTCTTTCCTCACACCATTGCCAAATTTGTTTAGCCAGAGAACATAGCTCTGGAAACCGAACACTCCCCATTCTGTTAATGTAAGAAACGGCTGTTGTATTGTCGCATCGAATTAGGATATTGCAATTTTTTTAAAAGTTTTGCATAACACTGGATGCCGTAAAATATAGCCCATAATTCCAAATTATTTATATGCAATAGTTTTTGGGAGTCGGACCAGAAACCGTGGGTTCTATCCTGGCCAGAGCAAGCCCCCCATCCTGTTAGCGATGCGTCGGTAAAGATGGTGATATGAAAGGAGAAATCGCACGCGTTTTCTGAACTGAAGCAGGCCGGGCGACTGCACGGATCGCGCACCAAAAAGCGAATGATTCAACGCGAGTGGCCAGGGCGCGGCGAGGAGGTGGGGATTCTCGTCTTTCAACTTGGTGCGCGGATCGTACTCCAGGGGCGGACTACATAGTGAATAAACAAAGTGATGTCTTCGGACTGGACCCAAAGTATAATGACAAATTTCTATCACATCGGATGAATATTCATTTCCTATTTCATGATCCGTACTCATACGTTATCTATACGGATTTCTCAAAAGCATTTGACAGACTTGACCATGGAGTACTAATACAGAAGCTTTTAAAATGTGGTATATCACTTGGATTCGCAAATTTCCTCAGATCTTATCTGTTGGACAGAATACTTTTCGTTGAGTACCGTGGTTTTAGGTCTGTCAGTGTTTCTGCGACATCTGGGGTGCCCCAGGGCTCCGTCCTGGGTCCGCTATTATTCGCTATATTTGTGAATGATCTCAGTGGCCAACTAAATTATTGCAACTTATTATACGCAGACGACTTGAAATTATTTTCTAGAATTGACACAATTGTCGATTGTATGAAGCTTCAGGATGAACTGGTACGTCTGTATGAGTGGTGTTGCCTGAATCAGCTGTATCTGAATATTACAAAATGCCAGACTATGTCTTTCACACGTAAGCAGAATATAATTGGTTATGCTTATCACATAAATGGTCAAGTCTTGGGTAGTTGTTCCATTGTGAGGGATCTAGGTGTTTCTTTCGACCCACAGTTAACTTTTGTGCAACACATTACTGAAATTGTAACCGGTGCGCACAAGACGATGGGTTTCATACTTAGGTGTGGCAAGAGCTTCAATAATGCTAAAACTCTTTTATTGTTATTCAATGCGTTTGTTAGATGTAAGCTCGAATACTGTAGTCTAATTTGGTACCCTGCATATGATGTACATTCGGACAGCATTGAAAAGATCCAGCGACGTTTTGCTAAATATTTATGGTTCAAGGAAGATGGGATTTATCCTGAGGCTGGATTTCGCAATGACTTATTGCTCAGTAGATTTAATATGGTAAATTTATCTAAGCGCAGAAATTACTGCGCTGTGGTTTTCTTATATAAAATTTTGAACAACACAGTTGATTGCCAGTTTCTTTTAGAAAAGCTGTCATTACACGTACCGTACCGAAACATAAGGTTTAACAATACCAATTTCTATTTACCTGTGCCTCGTACCAGTGTGTTACTTTTTTCGCCATTATATGTAATGTGTAACAACTATGAAAAAGTAAAGAATTTAGTAGACATTTTTCATTGCACTATATCACTTTTAAAAAGGTCGTTTTTGACTGTAGGTTAAGAACTTATTTAGATGTAATGTGTGTGATACGTGTTTATTGATTTTTTTTCTTTTTTTTTGTATTTTGTATATTTCCTGTTCGTTAAATGGAATCATCTGTTCGAGCAGTGTACTAACCGTAAAATAAATAAAATAAAAATAAAAAAAAAATTGTTCATCACACAAAACAACGGATAATACAGAACACATCAAAATTTGCTGTAAAAAAGTGGTGTCAAATGATACACCACAAGCTTGACAGTGTGCCAGTGTAGAGGCAGTATAAGCAAAGTGCTATTTCCATTGACATCTTATAATTTGAGATGTTAGCTTTGAAATTTGAAATGAAACGAGTTTGTCACGGAAAGAGCTCATCCCTAGTTTCACCTTTCTCTTCAAAATCTTTATATTCGCTAAGCATGTGCTGCTTTATTCATGAATGGTGCCATAAAAATGATATGATGCTTAATCCCAGCAAGTGTAAAGTAATGTACATTACCAGCAAGAAGTTTATCATACCGAACTATCACAAACTTGACAGACTTCACATATGTTTGGATTCATTATTAGAAATTGCACATCTTTTACTAACACGAATTAATGCAATGTATTTCATTTTAGTTAGAACTTTAGTTAAATATGGTTGGATCATCCGGTCTCCTTTATATGTTACATTTTAAATTAGAGAAATTCCAAACAAATTTCTAAAAATATCCGTATTTAAAAGCATAGGGTGCGCATCCTCCATTCAACTATTCAAAGAAGGATCTTTCAGATCACTTTGGCTTGATTAGCCTTGAACAGATTTTTGTTAAGCTGCTGCTTTGTGCACAACTTGGAAAGCGATCAGATTGACTAAGGTGAAATTTTGTCCAACTTAAACTTTGCTGTGCCTAGGTTGAATAGTAGGAACTACACTATGTTTTATCCACCAAAAGCTTTAACAAATATTATGCTAGCATCCTCTTTGTTTAGCTATATCTTTGAGCTTGATATGAGTTGGTATATATGTATATATATATATATATATGGGTTACAGGGAAAGTCGTGCTAGATCCGTTAAGGGCGTGTAGTACCCATCATTTCTGACTTATTTCATTATGAAACACCCTACCCTAAACTTAACCCTTTTCGAGATATTCAACTTTTAATGTTTTTATTGAAAATTGCCGATTTTTAGGCTACTAAATGTATTTATTTTTATTTTGTGTGTGTTATTATTACTATTATTGCATTTTAACATGTGTAATAAGATGCTTTAGGACGTCAATCATTAAAATAGTCCATAAGTTAATTGAATAGGCCGTAGTAGATAAGTGAATGTTAAGAAATTGAAAAAAATATCAGAAAGTTTATTTTTCTCGAAGGGATATCTAAAAAAAATATTATGGCAATTGTTCTGCAGATGTGTTTTAAAATATCTATGTTTTATCAGCTATCTAACGAGGTATAATGGTACCCATTCACGTACAGGCGGACTGCAGGCAATGGACTGAAATTTGACCTGCAGTCGTGGCCTGCGATATAGACCATACACGTTCAGTTGTATACAAACGATGCGGCCTGCAGGCCATCGCCTGACAGTCCTAGAACTGCAGGTCGCCTCATTATTTGCCATACATCCACAGTCCGTCGCAAAAGTTTCGCAGTTCTTGCTTGTAGTGTGTAGACAAAAGAACAATAAAGCAGTGGTAAAATGTTAAGAAAAAAGAAACTTATTTTGTTACTTTTGATTTTGCTATTAACTAATGAACGCGGAAAAAATGGCAAACGTTTTTGGGTGAAGGAATGGTTAAGAGATCGTGAAAATTTATCTCATATGAAACTCCTGAAGCGATTGAAAGATTCCAGCAGCGAAGATTTTAAAAATTATCTTAGGATGGACGAGGCTTCTTTCAGAAAATTATTAACTTTAGTTAAACCCCACATAAAACGACAGAATACAGTAATGAGAAAAGCCATTAGTGCTGAAGAAAGGTTAATAGTGACTTTGCGGTATCTGGCAACTGGACGTACATTTGAGGATTTGAAATTTTCTGCCATTATTTCTCCCCAAGCACTAGGAAAAATTATACCAGAAACCTGCGAATGGATTTACAAGGCGTTGAAAAAGGAATATATGAAGGTAAGTTCATAAAATTTTGGAATACAGTGCATAATATTTTAGAAAGAAATGGAATAGTTGAAGGAGATTGAAAGCCAAAATTTTTAGAAGCGTACATTTATAAAAGTACCTAGGTATTTATTTTTTAACCTAAATACCTCGCTAATATTCTTATTAAAAATTATGTATTTTATGCTTGCATTCCAAAATTTTCGCTTTTGTCGTAATTTGAAGTAATTTTTTATGTTTTAGTAAAATTTCAAAATAATATTTCAACTACGTATTTTATTGAAAAATGTATCCTTACATAAAAACTTAAAGGTGAACAACTTGTGTTATAGAAACGAATTTTAAATAAACTTTTGATTTCTATTGTCAAAAACATAGACAATAGGTAATAATGAACAAGTCGACAAGTAAAAACAAAACTTTAAGTATGTAGTCATTGAAGTTTCGTAAATTCATCGATTAAAAACCAGCAATTCAGTTAAAGATCCTTTAAGTTTCGACGTGTTGCCGCTTTCCTCCATTGTTTCAGGGGTAGTTTTATCAAGAGGTCTTATATAGTTTATATTTATGTCGAGGTTTTCTCCTTCTGCATTTGTGTACTGTGTTTCAGAAATAGTTGCTGAGGGTCGGGAAAGAGTGACATTTTGTTGCTGATTGTAAGTTGATGTGTGTTGCGAAGAAGTGAAAGTTTGTTGTTGCTGATTTGTTAATATGGGTTGGAAAGGAGAAGGAGTTAAAGGTTGTGGCTGTTGATTGTATTGAAGTTGCATTGGCAACATAGTATTATAATGAGATGAAACGCTATGTGCCGAATTTATACATATATGAGATTCCTCGCATAATTTCTTTTGAACACCAAGGAAGAGAAGACGGTGAAGTAATAATTCAGCATACATTTTCTGGTCGCTGTCCATTCGGCGCAGTTTATGGGCCACATTTTCTCCAATACTGTCACATTCATCATTTTCTCTGTCCAACTTAGCGCAAATCCTTTGGATACTTTCTTCCTGTCCATACTTCTTTCTTTTTGCACTATTAGAAGATCTGGAAGTTGATGGACGTGAATAGGTTGATGACTGATGCGGTGTTTGTGGTGGTGATAGCTGATATATTTCAGACGGTGCTTGCAACGCATCTTCAGTAAGCGGTGAAAATTGAGTATCATGCTGGGTGACATCTTCCTGAAAGTACAAAATACAAAATGTATATTATAATTTTTTTTACAGTTTCCAAAAACATCAGAGGAGTGGCAAGAAATAGCTTATAATATTGAAACCAGATGGAACTTTCCTAATTGTGGAGGATCTATTGATGGTAAACATCTGCGAATTGTTAAACCAGCCAACAGCGGGTCATATTTTTTTAACTACAAAGACTATCACAGTATAGTTCTCATGGCCCTTGTTAATGCTGATTACGAATTCATATATGTTAATGTAGGCTGTAATGGGCGAGTTTCTGATGGAGGGGTCTTAGAATATACAAAATTTTACGATAAACTTATAGAAAAAAAGCTAAATTTGCCTTCTAATGACGTAACAAAGCATAATTTAAATTTCGTTTTTGTGGCAGATGATGCGTTTGCATTACATGAAAATATTTTAAAACCTTTCCCGGGAAACAATTTAACAAAAGAAGAATCTATTTTCAATTATAGACTTAGCCGTGTGCGCCGCACGGTTGAGAACGCGTTCGGTATATTAGCTAATCGCTTTCGAGTATTCCATACTCCAATTAATATGCAACCTGACAAAATTGACAAAATTGTACTAGCAGCTTGCGCGTTGCATAATTTTTTGAGACGTTCTAAAACTTCATATATAACGAGAAATGATGTTGACACCGAAATTATTGACACAGGGGATATAATAAGGGGAGACTGGAGAGCAGAAAGACCATTAGATAATTTACAACCAGGATATGGTCGTAATGCTTCACGTGAAGCCAAAGAAAATAGAGTGAATTATAAAAATTTCTTTAATACTGTTGGAAAAGTTTCCTGGCAAGAAAATTTTATTTAATCAATGTACCTATTATAATATGTATCTTACTTGATAATTTTGTAGAATTAAAGAATTTATTTTAGACAAGAAATAAAAAGATTTTATTTGATTTTTTTATTTGCAAAAAATTTCCTTACCTCATTATTGGCATCGTCACCCTCCGACTCCGACTCATCATCATTTGAAACTGACATCCTAGGTTCTTCCTGCGAAGCCGTAAAAAGCAGTAATTTATAATACCAAAGAGTTGGCTCATACAGCTCTTCTGTAGATGATCCACTTCTTTTTGATTTTAGAACTTTTTTGTGCTCCTTTCGAAAGGCACTTCTAATATTATTAATTTTCTTTTTTACCATATCCATCGAAGCATTTTTGTCTACGGTTTTGCAATAACTTATAAGTTTCTCATACGCCTTTGCCTTTTCTTTTCGATTTGAATACTGTTTTGACTTAATATTCCATAAACTTGGTAACTGTCGATAAATATCAATAAAACCAGTAACAAACGATGGCTGATTTAACGTCACATCAGACATTTTTTACCAAAACTGTGTACACAATTTTTAAATACAATGAAAGTCGCTATCGTACGACCCGGACTGACGATTAACCACCACACACGTACACACTTTGTGCAATCTTTGTAAACTGCAGGCACAGACCTGCCGGCCACCTGTACGTGTATGCTGAAATTTGGACTGACGGCCAGATCGTTCACAGTTCGGGACTGCAGTCCGCCTGTACGTGAATGGGTACCATAACAATCTAGGATTTGTATTACATTTCGTAGAAAAAAAGTAGTTGGGACGCTCCAGTAGCAGTTCCCACGCCTATTCTCCTTCAAGTTTAGACGCACCGCGCGAGCGAGACATGACGATTTAATGTGGGTGCGAATGAAAGAAAACATATTATAATAACCGGTTAGGGCTGGAAATCCAACACGGGATGTTGTTTTGGTTGTCAGTCTGCTTTTGTGCTTCGTACATAGTAGATGTGATATCGTTTTGCTCTTTTCCTCGACTTGGCTACGATTCTGGACTATTTCTTCTGATTTGTGAATACTGTGCTTGTTCACTGGACTCTGATTTGTACTTGTGATACGGAAGTGTTGAAGATGACGTCCTACACACCTGAGGAATATGCTGATATGCTTATTTGTTACGGATACTGCGATTGTGTATCTGCGCAAGCTCGCAACGAATACAGAACTCGCTTCCCCGGTCGTCGAGTGCCGGATGTGGCCGTTTTTAACAGAGTTTATCTAAGACTTCGAGAAACTGGCTCTGTTTTGAGACGAAATACAGACCTGGGAAGACCACGAATTTATGACAACGAAGAACTGCAGGACAATGAGATAGTGCAACGCTTTCGAGCGGATCCGACCATTTCCACTAATCGTGTTGCCCGTGATCTGGGACTTTCGCAATGGAGAGTGTGGTTTACAGTGCATACTGCTGGCCTATACCCGTACCATTACACGCCGGTACACACTATTGAAGAAGGAGACCCCGCGAGAAGGTTGGACTTCAGCAGATTTATGCTAAATGCTGACGTAGAAGACCCAGATTTTCTAAGAAATATCTTATGGACAGATGAATCCAAATTTGATAACGATGGCATAACTAACTATCACAACGCCCATTACTGGGCCCCAAAAGTACTAAGGAATCCCAATAAGAAAAGAGTGGCGAGGTCCCAACGAAGATTCAGCGTGAATGTGTGGATGGGCATTATCTCCAACCATTTGATTGGACCTTACTTTCTCCCGGACAATCTAAATGGGGAAAATTACGAAAACTTCTTGAGAGGAGACTTCAGAGATTTGCTGGATGATCTGCCACTCAACTTGAGAAGGGACATGTGGTTCCAACATGATGGCTGCCCTGCCCATTTCAGGAGAAGTGTCAGAGACTGGCTGGACACAAATTATCCAAACAAATGGATAGGACGAGGTGGGCCGTTGCCATGGCCAGCAAGAAGTCCGGACCTAACCCCCATGGATTTTCATGTGTGGGGGTGCATGAAAAGTCTTGTCTACAGCGAGCCAAATCCAGTTTCGTCTGTGGAAGAATTAAGAGAAAGGATTGTCGATGCAGCAAATCAACTAAGGACAACGTTGACCACTGCAGTTGTAAAGACTGGTCTCCGTAGAAGGATGCGACAATGTATTAGAAACAGAGGCAGCCATGTTGAACATGAACTGTAGAGTAAGAAAAAGTTGTGTGAAAACCTGATTTAATAAATGATATTTCATGCTTACCTATTGTTTTATTTTACTTTTTAGGGCTAAGTATCAATTTTCTTCTCCACTGTCGCCTATGAAACTAAGTTTTTTCAATGCATTTAAATAAAATCCTAGATTGTTATACCTCGTTAGATAGCTGATAAAACATAGATATTTTAAAACACATCTGCCGAACAATTGCCATAATATTTTTTTTAGATATCCCTTAGAGAAAAATAAACTTTCTGATATTTTTTTCAATTTCTTAACATTCACTTATCTACTACAGCCTATTCAATTAACTTATGGACTATTTTAATGATTGACGTCCTAAAGCATCTTATTACACATGTTAAAATGCAATAATAGTAATAATAACACACACAAAATAAAAATAAATACATTTAGTAGCCTAAAAATCGGCAATTTTCAATAAAAACATTAAAAGTTGAATATCTCGAAAAGGGTTAAGTTTAGGGTAGGGTGTTTCATAATGAAATAAGTCAGAAATGATGGGTACTACACGCCCTTAACGGATCTAGCACGACTTTTCCTGTAACCCTATATACAGGGTGACTTCGAAGTTGAGTCATTTATTTTAACAGTGAGTAGATCTGATCAAAAGAAATGTTTTTTTCCTTTAACATTTTTCTGGTAAAATTAAATTAACAAAGTTATAGCCCTTTAGAAGTTTGAGTACCGCCCTGTCTCAATAATAATATTATGTGCTCGTGTTTGGCGACAACGGATATAATCCGCCTTATCGGTTCATCGCATCGGAAACAAAAAAGCGAAAGAATATGAAACGTTTATCACGATGTCAGTCAATGTTTCAGCCGGTAACGCTTGAGTGAATAGTGGTGCTTGTTGCGTGGCTCAAACGAAATAAAAAATGGCACATGTTTACGAAAATGCTGAACTTGTGAACTTGTGGACATGATTCTTATTTAATCAAGTGCAACCAACCCCTCGTGCCTTTGTTAATGTAGTACAAAGGGCTCGTGAATCAGGTGACTTAAGACCTCACAGGGAGGGCATGCCGGTGCTCCAAGACCGCACGAACAAATACAGGTCCGCACTGAAATACTTGTCGGTAGGATACTTTATAAAACAAGGTAAAATTTTTTTCTTATGTTTTTTTATTTTTACACACATATTTTGGTTTATCTTCCTTCTACAACATTTATCTGAAAATTAATGACTCAACTTCAAAGTATAAAAGAAGAATATTGTCAAATTTAAAAACAGATCTGTGACGTAAACCTTTGTAAGCTCTTCAGTACCTTTTATGGATTTTGGGAGTAGAATTAACGCTCAGGAATATATTGATTTCCGTGTGCTACTACAGCACTAATGGGGCTTTGTGTTAGATTCCTGATCTACACAGATAGAGTTTTTTTAGTACAATCAATCGATGATACTATTTTTGTATGTATGTATTACATCACTTGTATAGTGTTTCTATGTAATTGGATCTTGTATCTGTTGAGAAATATATATGAATAAAATAAATAAAATAAAACCGGATGACCTACGTATTCAGAATATTAGACGCGTCCTTTCAAATCCCGTGTTAACTCCAACTAGCAATTAGGATTATCCTTGCACGATTACCGTTCCAGGATGGAGTAAATTTCTCGACTAGATTTTATACCAGTTCCGCGCCAGGTTCCGCTAATGGTCTCCTGCATACATACGAATGCTCCTAAATGTTAGCCTAATTGTTTTCCCTACTAGTTTACACTACCTTCAACTTTCAAAGAATGGCGCGGATGAAGGTTAGGTTAGTGTGTTAATGAAAGCTTACACAAAGTGCCTTAAAGTGGTCCTGCCAGTGGTGGAACTTCTAGAGCAAGATAATTATATAGGGCTACCTTCAAAGATCTGTATGTTGACAGGAGCCATATTTGTTCATTTTTTGAAATAACCTTACTGCAACTATATATTATGAAAATAGGTGATAGATGAGCTCGTTTATGAAGGTTTCATGATCGTTAAGACTCTCATTTTGGTGGGTTTGTTTATGGTTGCAGAAGATTTAGAAAAATGAAGTCAAGTAGATGAATCTATACTTTCCATACAATTCTGTCAACAACTATAGTAACTAGACGACAGTACGTTCACCATACATACAAATATTTGCCTTAGATTTTCTGTAAATCAAGCTACTGACTTATAAACCACCTCCACCTCATATAAAGATGTTCTGAGAATTAACATACCAGTATACTATTATTCCAACACGCACGTACAAAATTTCACATGTATGCTGAGTTTTGCTTAGACTCAAAAAGGCCATTCATTCAATTTTTTATACTAACGGTTTTCTGTCCTGCCGAACATGTAGGTGGTGCCGCTAGCCAGGTAACCAAATTTCCCAAACATGCAAATTGGCTGTCAATTACTAATGCCATCAAAGGGACATAATGTGGTCGGAAGTTTATAGCTTCACTCAAAAACATGTTGGTAACAGTTTCAAGCGTACGAAGTTGTTGGTAGCAGCTAGTGCAAAATAAAACGTCTGTATCGCTTGACCATCTGAGGCTCAGTATGGCGATAACACGCCGAGCTGTTGCCGACTTGACGCTGACGGTGGAAATTTTGGTACTTGCCACGACCAGTTAAATGCTTAATTGACGGCGAGTTCGTGGATAAAACTATGCTTATAACCTTTCTCGGGTATCATTCAATAAACGTACAAATGTTTACGTCTCTCCCTCTTGTGATTTACACGTGAAGCTGGCAAACTGGACATATATCGAGACTAGAGTAAGCCTGCGACTCCGCGCGCGTGAAAGTGGTGTAAATATGTTAATCGTTTTGCATTAGGCTGGAGGAGATTGGTTTCGGAGAAAGAAATGCAATATTGAAAGTAATTCAGTAGTTGCTTTGGCGATGAACATATTTTATCCAACGTTTTGAGGCAACAATCAATCAAATTCAATGTTTCGCATTTTTATGTCATTCACAAAAAGTAGGAAGTCTACTTTAAAATTTATTTGACCTTAAAACTTCACACATCATGTTTCGTCTAGAAACGTATTTTTCGAGATTTTTTGTCTGTTCCCTACTACTAACAAAAATAGGGGTTTCACTTAAGAAAGCTAACTTGTCCTTCAAATTACCTTGAAGGTCGTAGACAAGGTCACATTCAAGATCGTTATTAGATGGATCTTTTTAAACCATACAGCCTTGTTTCCACAACATTTTATTTCGGGAAAACTAATTTTCGAGATATTTTGATATATCCATGTTTTCTGAATATATTTATAAAGCCCTACCTACAATTTCCCTCAAATTTCAATTAGTGAGGATACAAATTTCTATGTCTCTCTATGTATTGCGGTTCAGACGTGATGCTGACAGACTGACCTGACATTTATACACGGTGTCCAATAAGTTCCACGACAAACTTGAGGAGAAGGAAGGCTTTGGGATGACCTCCCAAATAACAAAAAACAAAAACTTACCTATATAAAAGTGTCACCGTTTTTGAGATATTGAATTTTTTCTTATATTTTAAAAAAACGAACCTTTTCATCTGTGGTCTTTAGCTGCATGTACAAATAAGGTTATACTTTGTTCATTTTTTCTATAGAATACTTCTAGATGAATGCTTTATCATATACAAATGCAATATAGTTAAAAGATATAAAGGAACCAAGATAAAATAAGGACTGTTTTGAGATTTATAACCTTCTGATATTGTTTCCTCAACTTTCATAAAATCATATCAGGAGCAGGTAATAATAATGTAGCTTTGTACTATTTAACATTTCACTGACCGGTAACCAGTGCAACTTGAATTTAAATCCAATAATTACATTGTAGTGTCTTACAAAGTCACTTACAAAAGCAGCACTTTTTTCTATTCCAAATGGTACGTGTAGTGTCTTCCTGAAGTCTGTATTCAATGAGCAATCTTTTTATTCAATATAATGCAGTTATAGCCCAGTACATTTTTGTTTCACCACAGATGATCAAAGTGGAGAAAAAAATATCAAAATGTTTTAAATCCCAAATTAGTCTTTATTTGATCATGGTTCCTTAATATCTTTTAACTATATTGCATTTTTATATGATAAAGCAACTATCTAGAAGTACTTTATAGAAAAATGAACAACGTATAAACTTATTTGTACATGCAGCTGAAGACCACAGATGAAAAGGTTCTTTTATTTTTAAATTTAAGGAAAAATTCAATATCTTAAAAATGGTAAGTTTTTTATAAAGTTTTTGTTATTTGGGAGGTCACTCCAAAGTCTACCTTCTCCTTAAGTTTGTCGTGGTACTTATTGGCCCCTTATATACATAGAATGCGTATAACATAAGTGGGTTACTTTTGACCTTAGCGATGGAGCTAGCAGCTGGACAACTCATTTACTAGAGCAACAAGCGGCAGCGGCACCAAAGCATTTACCGTTTGGCGGTATTAGTTGTTTGGAAACAATCGACCTCGTTTAACACTTGTGCTACCACCATCAGATCATAAGTCTCACAACGCGACGACGAATATCCTTCATGGTAAAACGTTACAACTCGGACCCCTACAACCCCCAATTTTCAACACACTCAAAATATCTCTGACAGTGCACTGAAGTGCCAAAAAACAAGGTTAGAAAATTTTTTATTCCGTACCTGCGACACCACTGTATCGATTTTCTAAAGACAACGCTTTTTCATCCTTGGTGTACCAGTACCTTAGGTAAGCAGACTGACGGACAGACCGTCAGACAGACCATCGGAAATAACTGAGATGGGTTTTTGAGATGTATATCATCCTGAAAACATAATATCTCATTTTAGGAACCCTTTGCGATTACAATACATCCTCGCCCATTTGTGCGAGATGTAAAAACTGGGAAAAGTAGGGAAAAAATCAACGTTTTTTTCGAAATTCTGGATCTTGTTCAATTTGGGCGTAGTCCAAATCTTCCAGCTTTTTTAGTCTAGATCTGTCGACCACCACCCTTTGAATTCGGAGCCATTTGACTGAATGGATGAATAAAGAAACTAGAGGCATACCGGCCTCCACGAGGAACTGGGACATAGGCCACACAACTGGTCCCTATGCACCACTACATTCCCTTAGCCTTTCTTACAAAGTTGAGTATAGCGCTGAGTCCCAGCTCCTTAACATTCTGGGGATTCAAAGTGTTGGAACTATAGTCTGTCTGTAGTAGCTCAAAGCCGCACAGCGGCACAGAACATGTGCCGAGGACTCTTCCTCTACCCCGCAGCCCTGACACATGGGATTCTCAAACATATCCATTAAATCCAGGTGACACCTAATTATGTTATAACCAGACAAGAGTCCCACCACCAACCTTTAGTTGGCTCTATCCAAAGATAAGTAAAAGCGTCCACCGTTAGCAGTGGACTTTAAAATGAGCTCCCGTGACTGACGGACTTCTACTTAATCCTCCTGACTCTTTGCGTGGGCACCCCCTGGGCTGCCTCACGACCAACAAGCTTGTAAGCAGATCCTGCTTTCGCTACAGCTTCCTCCATATCATTGCCCTTTATCCCAGTGTGCCCCGGTACCAACTCTAACGCTCCAAGTTGTGGGATACCCAAGCCAGAATCGAATGGTTTTCCCTCTGGAAAATAGTGGTGTATCCGTTGAGAGGCACTTAGGCCCGTATCGTCAGTCATCCCTACAATTGTAGGGCGCCTTTATGGCCTCCTTGATTGTCATAGTTTTCTACTTGTCCGTGTCAGAACTCTATTTTGAGGTTATGTCACAAACATCTATTTACATCAAATTGTGCTTACTTTTGAGTTATATCATGTTTTATCAGCCTGAAGTTTCCTACAATTTAAAAAGAAAACATATCTTCACAATAAGAGAGCGCTGACGCTGACACGGGACAAATGTAATCTAGAAATTTTTGAAAGAGAGAAAGCAGTATGACAATCAAGGAGGCCATAAACGCGCCCTACAATTGTAGGGACGTTTGACGATACGGGCCTTAAATTCTAGTTCTAGGCCAAAAAACCCCGGCGCTAGATCAAAAACGTTTGTTAACCATATGTTTGTGACCGACCGTCTTTTGTGTTAATTGCATTTAGAAGCAGATTTTATATGGTTCCTAGCTTTTATTCATTTTAAACAATATCAGATCTTCGTAAGTACTTTACATGGTAATGGTTCTCATAGTTCGTAGGCACATTATCATAAAAACTATAAACACTTTTCCTATTTAACTCGTCCACAGAACTGAATGGTGTAGTATGCCTCGATCTATACGATTCAGGATAGTCCATCAAAGACGTGGTTGGCAGAACAGCATCTTCATCTGCTTCTATTCGTTTCACTGTTAGAATTTTTTGGTGCTTCCAGTGTGTGATGAACAGTATTATTATCGATAGCAGGAATATTGAGATTGTAAACAAGCAGGTGGACAATGAGTACAAAGTGGTTAGCTTTGAACTGATTCTTGACAGTGCAATGTAGGTATGTAGCGTAATCTGAAAACAAATGACATTTATAGTACAATGTAAGTCATTTTGTTGGTCTATGGTTCAAATATCCGCGAGACAGATAAGCAAATCACATTGTCATCAGAATTGTAATTTGTTCTTGACAAAGACCACAGTGGTATAGCTGTAGTCACCGTTCTTGGCGGTTACGTCATTAAAGCCATATGAAATAAGTAAACAGATCGAATCTCCGTACCATGGGCGGAACACTGCGCAGACTAATCTTCAGCGCATCTGCTACTCTCTCCAGTACGCATGAATTGGGTAACAGGGGACCGCTGTTTTCATTATCTTCCTGGAAATACTCTAATAAATTTAGCACGAGCTGCCGACCTCCTCCATTGATAGTATTTCCGGGCATTATACAATTTTATATTGAAGATTGATAACAGGACAACTTGAATTGCAGGCCGATGTCAAGTAAGTTGTCACTCTGACAAATATGATTGAAGGGCACTCATACGAACCACAAAGTTTCCGACACGGAGACACACAACAAAAAAACGCATGTCTTACCGAATAAACGTTCACGGTTGCATGTGTATATATGAGGAAGATAGAGATATATAAAGGGATACTGGTAGTCTTTCTTTGACCCACCAAGAACGTTGATTACATCTATTGTCAAAACGTCGTAAATAGTACGACAAAACATAGGGATGATAGACGACGAGCAGATCTACAATATACCAAAATATGACCCTAGTAAAAGTTACACTGTTAATAATAATAATAATAATAGCTTTATTGTCCAACAGTTTCCCATTTATAGGACAATTTATAAACATAATACAAAAACAAAAAAAAAAGCGAAAAGAAAACAACAAATGCAACCCAGGTATAAATTTGTAACATGAGCTATTGGTCCGAATAAGCCTTAGCTGCCTTTAGCAGGTAATTAACATTTGTCGTAAATATATCACTACATATAACGGTGACTTGAGAAGAATGTTTGTCCTAGCTCTAGGAAGCCCGAATATTTTATGATTGCGAGATGCAAACGTTGGAGTACGAAACTTGATCTGTTCCAGGATCAAGGGGCAACCAATTATATTTTTGGTCATTTTGTAGCCAAATATTATTGAGGCACAGTACCTACGTTTTTTCAAAGTCAACATGTCTAAGCTACTACATAGTTCCTCATTACTTGTACCTCTCTCTGGATATGTCCCATCAATCCTAAACAGAACAAACTTCATAAACTTCCGTTGTACTCTTTCAATAGCTGTGCTATATCATTCATAGTAAGGGCTCCAAATACTACAATATTCGACTTTGGATCTAACATAAGCATAATATAATAGCTTCATAGACTTTATGTTATGAAAATTCCTGCAATTCCTTACCATGAAACGATAAGCCGCCAATGCTTCTGATGCTTTTTTATTTATATGCTGACTAAAAGTTAACTTTTAATCACAGATTATACCTAAATCAGGTACATCAGAGCATATTTCTATCACAGACCCATCAATAGAGTACGAATATTCGCAAACATTAATTTTCCTAGTATAGCTGACTATTTTACACTTCCTCACATTAAGCTCCAACTTGTTTTCTACACACCAAGACAGCACAAAATTTAATTGGTGTTGTAGCTTGATACAATCATCAGGAGTATTTATCTGCGAATCAATTTTTAGGTCGTCAGCAAAGCATACTGAGTCAACTGAGTCACAGAGGTCATTAATAAATATCAAAAAGAGTAATGGTCCCAGGTTGAACCCCTGAGAAACTCCAGAAGGTCTCAGATTGGGAGCCATTTTAGCAAACAAATTGTCTACGATCGGATAAGTAAGATTTCATCAACTCCATAGCATCATCTGTGAAACCAAGTGCACCTAACTGTTGTTGAGATATTAATTATTTGATGCTGTGCCTAGAAATAACAGGATATCTGTTTGTTCTTTTTGCAAAATTTTCGATGAATACAAGTAGGTAAACCTTGCAAACTAATTTCTTCTTCGTAATTTTTATTTTACAAACCTATTTTACTCAACTTTGGTATTCAGCAATAAAATAAAAATGTACTAGACCGCTACTGCGAAGTACTGCGCTAAATTACCTGCTTAATCAGCAACAAAAGATGGATCAAACGAGAATATTTTAAGAAAAAAACAAAAAAATTAATATCTCAAGAACAGTGAAACTTGTACTAGGGTCATTTTTTGGTATGTTGTAGATCTGCCTTTCGTCAATCTTCCCCATTTTTTTTGTCGTACTATTTACCGGACACGCTGTATGTATAATATGTGACATTCAGGCATATCTTCAATCTTTTTTCCAATAAAAAATATTGGAAATGCCTTCAAATCTGTTAAGGCTCTCAGCAAAAAGATGCTTAAGAAACATCAATATAAAGGGTGACTCAGTATCTTTTTCCAAAATTGGTTGATTTACTAAAATAATACCGATATACCTATTGAGAAACCGCTAAGCTTTAAGAACCTGAACAAAAATGCGCAAAGAACAATACAGGCATGCAAATATAAATGTGCAGAAAATCAAGAACTTAATATAACTGAATAACTACATAACTTACGTAACTGAAGAGTTCAGTGAAAATCATGGCTCCACGAACCAAAACTAAGTGCACGTTTACATCAAACGCGCTTCGCTTGGAGCTGTGCGCTTTGCTTTACAGCCCAGTAGGAAGCGAGAGGAACGACAACACAGCTTTAAATGAATGTGTTCAGACCGCGCGCATGGCGCTACGCGCTGTGCCTTACGTTATACTATGCGGAGCGGTGGAAAACGCGATGTGTTGGTTTTGCGTTGCGTTTTGCCTCGCTTGTTCAGACAACTCCGAGGGTTATCTGCATAAACACAATGGAAGAAGAAATTATCACCGCCGTTTTTAAACGAGAGGCAATATGGAATCCGAAGCATGCGTTGCATAAAAATGTATACGCGTTACAAAAAATGTGGAAAGAAATAGGAGACGAAGTTGGAAAAGATGGTGAGTTCATATTATGTTTTAACTAGGGATGGATATAATATATCAACTTTTAGAATGTGTCGATGTCTTCTTTTTGTTGTCCGTATTTTTGCATCGGTTTTGGTTTCCATGTATAGGGGCGTATTCGTGTTTTTATTCTATGTATAAGTGGTTTGCGATACGTCATCTGTATAAACCATCGTGTGTATGAGGTAGTAGCAGTTTTAATTTTTAAGGCAGAGTAGTTAAAGAACAAAATAATTAGGGAATAGAAACTCAAAGATAATACTATATAATACATTTATTGTACGAAAGAAAATTGATTCTGCCACTCAACTGCACCAGTAGTCACAAAATAATTTGTTAATATTTCTCTGGTTCTCTTTGCATCTTCGGAAAAGCGATACTGGGAGTGTGTGTAGGTACTCGGATTAATATCGCCGCTAAAGCCCGTCTGACATTCCTTATTTGTCTTAAATCCCTCCTGTTCTATAACAAAATTGTGCAAAATACAAATGGCCTTTACAATATTTATAGCTGTCTCAATTTTTGTTTCGATAGGTTTTAGTAAAATTCGCCATTTGCCACTCATTATGCCAAATGCGCATTCAGCACATCGCCGGGCTCTGGAGAGACGATAATTAAAAATTCTTTTTGAATTATCTAAATTTCTTCTAGGATATGGCCTCATTAGGTATGGAAGCAGAGGGTAAGCTTCATCGCCTACTATAACCAATGGGGCTTTTATATTTGTTTGTGGTAAGCATTGATCAGGTGGGACGTCAAGCTCTTTTCTGTCTAATGCTCGAAAAAGCGACGAGGACCTAAAATTTCCTCCATCGCTTTGGCGTCCAAAACTCCCAATATCAACCGCAATTAATTTACAGTCAGCATCAACTAGGGCTTGAAGTAATATTGAAAAATATTGCTTATAATTATAGTATAGAGATCCGGTATTGGAGGGACATTTAACTTCAATATGTTTGCCGTCAATACTGCCTATGCAATTTGGAAAATTCCATTTGGTCCAATATTGTTGTGATTTATTGTGCCACGTTGCTTGTGTAGGTTTTGGTAGGTAATCACTTTTCATGGTATCCCATATTACCATGCATGTATGATTTACAATATTTGAAACTGTTGCCACCCCCAATCTGAAGTGTAGAGCTAGGGATCGATAGGATTCTCCAGTAGCAAGAAATCTGCAACAAACATACATAAAATATGCTTGGTGTTAATAGCAATTTTTGTTTCAGTTCAAACTGTTAAAAATAAATGGAAATACTTGAGGGACTACTTTAACAGAGAAACAAAAAAGTTAGAAAAACCCAGATCAGGCAGTGGAGCAAATGAAGCTGTAGCAAGTCCTTGGCAATATTATTCTCTTTTGTTATTTTTAAAAGACCATCTGCAAACCCCACTGAGGGATGCAAATATAGAAGCGGAAAGGGTCACAGAAGATATTGACTTAGAATATAATGATATACAGGACGTAGAGTCGCAAGATTCTGACAATGTTTTGTCACCGCCATCGACCAGCAGTCAAGCACCTTCAAGGTCTGCAAGCCGATTATCTTCTACTTCTGAAACTCGGAAGGGGGCGCAGAAGCGAAAGAAGCAACTGGCAACAGAAAACGACAATAGCGAACTAATAATGTTAGAAAAACGGAAACTTGAGCTCCTAGAGTCTGAATCACTTAAAGAAAATGATGATGATCTTTTGTTCCTAAAGAGTCTTTTGCCATACATGAAGAGTCTTCCTGCTTCAAGAAGATTACGTCTAAGATTAAAGTTTCAGGAACTGCTTCTTCAGCAAGTTGAGGAGCATGAAAGTGAAGTTTCACAAAATGTTTGTGGACAACCTCCGGCACGTGTCTTTACCTTCCCCGCTCCCTCAAGTTCCGCTTCGGACAATCATACATACCATCATCACATACCGATACAGTCAACACATCCGGATCCGACCACACACAATGTATCTGAAGGTAGTGAATTGGACACCCCTATGCGAAGTTTTTTTTCAGGATATAACGCGTAACATTTTTATTCGGACAAATGTATTTTTTAATAAAATAAAACTCAGTTTTTCATAAACACTATAATTTTATTTTGGCTTACCTCAATGTTATAACCAAACGTTGTTCTGCTGAAATCCTTTCACGGAAATTGGTTCCAATCCCACATAAATAAGGATCCAAATGGCTTAGGAGAAGGTCGAAAGATTCCTTTGACATCCTCAAGTATTCATAAAATTTTTCTGGATATTTTCTGGCATCTCGATAGAGGTGATAGAATTCTCCGAACGATTTCCTACATATATTAATCTCATGCACCCACGATCGTTTTAGTTTTTTTCTATTCACTTTCAACGCAATACTTTCGAGTAGTAATATCTTCTTAACTCGTGAAGGAGCCATGGTGAAATGCTTGGAAAATGCGTCTTTAAATATAAAGTGTGTTTTAATAACAGTCGAGGTATGAAAAGCGAAGCGCCTCCGATATGAATGAACCCGAACGCATAGAGGTTCGCTTGACATGAAGTGAGGCGCACAGCTCCAAGCGAAGCGCGCTCGATGTAAACGTGCCCTTAATGTCAAGTCATTGCTTTGTATCACACACTATCTTCACTACACCAACAACTGCATCGCAGCATCTGACATTTGCCATTATTACATCAATAGCAATGCGAGTATATCGTACCTATTTATCTTATCTTCGCTTATCAGCTTTCTGTGGGTGGAAGTGTGACTTTATTAGTGTTACGTTACTTGTATTATTATAGTACAACCATTCTATATATTTAAACATATCATACGCATGGAACAATGTAGATAATTATATTATTCAAATGGAAAACATGTATTATGTCAGCGGACTTTGCTCCTCAGAGCCCTCTTCCATGATACTACCGCGCGATGAGCCTGCCAGACAGAGACGACCTCCCATCCTAATCGCTAGGATCGCTCCTTGGTCGTCAGTCGCTCCTACAACTTTCTCTCGAAAAATTCAAATATACACTGCATGTTTTTAAAATTTTAAGTAATACTTTTCCAAAAAGTTACAGTTCAAATCAAATGACTAGCACATTGTTTGTGTAAACGGGGGGTTTTTTAGTGGTTGGATACAAACCTTCAATTGAATTACTTCTCACCCATCAAAGGCCCCCTTTCCACGAGTAATGTGGTACTTATTTATTTTGAATTATTGTTTCTGGAAACAACTTAAGCATTAAGCATTTAAGCCCCAAAAGCTTAACACCAATGTGAAGCTTATAAAAAGGATAATCTAGACTTGTGAGATAACACACTCTCTTTCATTTGATTTATTTTGAAAAGTAGATTATAAGCACCCTGTATAGACAGTACACAATATTTCACTTCAATGACGAGAATTTAAGAGTTACGAAGCTCAAAACTGCTGACTGACTAACAAGCTGCCAATATTGAATGTATTTCAGAGAGTAAAAGTGTGTGGTGTTGGTGCTTTATCTGCTACTTGTGCTAGCATGAACTAGTTTTATCAGAGAAACATTAAGGAAAACTAATATTAAAAACATTAATAACAACACTACACATTCAGCACTATAAGAATGCACAAAAATAAACTAATACAAAAACGTTTTGCAGAAGTCCTAGAGACACATTTATAATTCGATAGTTGAAAACAGTGCATCGAATAGCGATTTTTTTTATACCGAGACACCGCGGCTGATATCAGGATCCCAAAGAGGTTTTGTTAATCCAATTTTTGAACTGCCTAAGGTTAGTAGGACTGGGAAAAGCTTCCTCTTGTAGACCGTTCCGCAATCTTGGCACCCTCGGGACAAAGGAGCGGTCGTATCGGCCAGTTCTGGATGTACGAAGTTCGACACGGTTACGGTGGGAGGCCAAAGTCAGGCAGGTCTGTCTGGCAGGCACACCGCGCAGCGGCATCGTGGAAGAGAGCTCTGAGGAACAAAACCCGATGGTGTAGCGATAGAAGAGAGCTAGATCGCTGACGGCCCGTCGGTGCGAAATGATCTCGAGACTGTCTGTTAGAAAAGAGTCATCGATCAGTCGGACAACCCTCCTCTGGACAGCCCAAACGTGTAAGCAATACTCGAGGCTAGGCCTTATCAGGGCCTTGTGTAGAGTAAGAAAGTGATGCGTAGAAAAGTACTTCTTAGCCCTAAACAAATAGCCTAGCTTTTTTCCAGCAGCTGCCGCTATTAGCGAGATGTGTTGGTGCCAGATAAAGTCCTCGGTCCTTGGACTGCGACAGACTGAGATGAACGGCTGTTTGGCAGAACTCGGCCACCCATGGAAACCGGATGTTCGTCAAGGTACAGTACTTTGTTTTGGAAGCATTGAACTGTACAAGATTGTTGCGTACCCAAGCAGGGATAACCTCAAGGTCTCTCGTCAGAGAGTAAGTCGTCGCCAGTGTTCTTTTATCCAGCTCAGCGGCAGACATTGGCTTGTCACTCTGAATTCCTGCATGTAGAGTGCTGCGATTAGCGAAGCTGTAGATTGGGTTGATCGTGTAGGAAAAGAGGTCGTCGATATATAAAAGGACCAGTGTCATAGCCAAGACCAATCCCTGGGGAATACCCGCATTGACGTTGTGAGATGAAGAGGAGAACTCGTCAGTTACAACGGCTATCTTGCGGCCAGCGAGAGAGTTAGCCATCCAACTGCAAAACTCTTCTGTGAGGCCATAGAGTGGAGGTTTGCATAAGATGGCAGCGTGCCACAGCTAATCGAACGACATGAGCCTCACCTAAGACTGGGTGAGTTTACTCCACATTTGCGTGACATATGCTAGGAGAAACCATACTACCTGTCGGTAATCAAGCCGTGACGGTTGAGGTAATCCAGAAGCTCGCGCTTTATGCACCTCTCCATCACCTTATTTATAAGAGAAAGCAGAGCTATAAGCCTGTAACTGTAAGAGTCAGTCTCAGATTAGTTTTTGGGATCTGTTGGACATGAGCAAATTTACAGTTTTTTGGGAAGGTGCCGGATTCATAAGATATCTGGAAGAGACACGGAAGAACTGGAGCTCCGCTGCACACCTCTTCAGTACAACGGCAGGAATCAAGTCCGGACCAGAAGCTTTGTTGATGTCGACCGATAAGAGCACCCATCTTACGGTCTTATGTCTGAATGTTACTTCCTGCATAGTGTAGGGAACCCTTTGGGTCGACGGCACTTAGGACGTCCATGGCGGGGTTGGCAGCAAAGATCTTGACAAGCACTTTCGCCTTGGACTTTGAGTCGGTCACAATCGTTCCATCCTGACATGTAAGTGTTGGAGGGCTACTGTGTGAGAAGTTCTTTTCAATATGCTTGGCGAACATCCAGAGAGACCGACTGCCATTGCGCTGCGACATTACCCTGTGCGATGGAACCATTCCAAGACATTCCAGAAGCAGCTGTAAACCTAGGGACCTCTGGATACTAAAACATGTTTCGAGTTGAGAATCATCGGTGATAATGTTGGACTTTGGAGATTTTGTAAAGACACGAAATATTTGTATGCTTAGGCGGCAAACTGAGCATTTGCCTACCAAAACAAACATTATTTCCCCGAATATGGAGCCATTTTTGCGTTTCCTCTGCTTACGCCAACATTGTCATATTTTCGAATAACCCGCGCGCGGAAATGGGATCGCAAATGATTTATTTGCCGAGCAGATGACTTGTTTAGCTGCGTACGGGCCATTTGGCAGACTACGCGAGATGACTGGTACAGCATATACATTGCTGCACATCACCGTAACTTCTTAGAAATTACGCTGAACAATAGGAGCTGGGCACACTCTGTGAGACGCTACCACGCGCACTCGTTTCGCCTCACTGACGCTGTCTAGTCGACCGCAAGGTATATGTTCTATAGATGGTGTCTAATCTATTACTAGATGGTATATTGCTTTTTAACATAAACTTTCTGAAGAACACTATTTATGAGCTATTATACATCGTGCCTAGCGGCAAATATCCATAATTATACAAGGTGTGACAAACTTGACCCATATCAAAGCTTCTGGAGTATCTCGAACATTGCGTCTTGATTAGCGACAGTCAGTATGGTTTTCAGCATCAGCTACACCGGGGACCTCCTAGCTTACATCACGCAACTGCGGGGTAAACAGACTGTCGGCGATCTGGCTATCTCCTACCGCTATGTCAACGAACCTTGATCCTCAGATCTCCCTTCCATGAATCCCCAGCTCGATTGGCCGACCAGACAGATCCCGCATGCCTTCGGCCTCCTATCCTGAACGTGTCTATCTTCGTACATCCAGAAATGACCGGTAAGACAGCTCATTTATCCCTAAATCGGATCAACACAACAATAACAAGCTTCTGTCTATGCGGCCGCTTCAGTATATATAAAAAAGCATATTTTACGTTTTTGACCACATTGCATGAATCAATCGAACAATTCAAAATGTGGATGAATTAGGTTGAAATTGAGGAAAGTAAACAAATTTTGACAAAAAATTTACTACCCTACTCGTCAAGATTATGATGTCTGTCAAACGTTAGTGATTTTTAGATAAAAAATCCAATAGCCAAACAAGTAATAATCAATACTCATCAGTATGATATATCAATACAATAATAATAAATGGCCTCAATTCGTCACAACATAACAAAATAATAGACTCAATAGGAAAAATAGAAAGTGACGAAAAGGCGAGAGCGACAGCTTACGTAATTGGATGGATACCGCCTCAATATGACCAGACTTGGTGCTGTAGGTACATCTCGTCCTCGGTTGATAAAGGTTGGCTTTGCATCGCCTATAATAGCTAAGAATATTCTACGCAAGAAGAATGATATTTTAAGCCACTCTACCTATAACTCCGTTAAAATTTTGGACGACAAAACACCGTCACAAATGCATGAGCTGCAGCAACTACGTGAGGAGTTGAAACGAAGGCTAACGGCTGGAGAACGCAATATCACGATTAAATATGTCAAGGGTAGACCATCCATTGTCAATATTGTTGCACAGCAATCTTCTGTATCAAAAAACTGCTAACCGAGGTGTCGGTGTGCTACACAAACATTCAGTCACTGGTATCTAAACTTCTCGAAGTGCAAGCATTTGTTGATGGAACCAAACCTTCGTTTCTTTGTCTGACAGAAACCTGGCTCAGCCCTAATATACCTGACTATGTTGTTAATTTGCCTGGTTACTGTTTGTATAGGGTAGATTCCCCTCGCACGCCGGGGTATTGTGGGGTCTGTGTTTATGTACGTACCGAATTTGCTGACAATTTCACAATAACTACTACTTCCAAGAGCTTCGATGGTATCGACAGTCTCTTTTTGGAACTTACACGGCCAAACTTCAGTTTTGTATTAGCCTGTATCTACAGACCGCGTCCCTGTGCTGGTGATGTTTATTTGTGTAAATTCATCCAAGAACTTCTAACCAAGAATTCAAACATTCTGTTAACTGGTGATTTCAACTTACGTGACATCAGCTGGCCCATGACAACATTACCAGAATGCAACTCTCCTTCTGCCCCTTATATTGATTTAATGCGTAAGTCGAACATTCTCCAACTCGTAGATCATCCGACGAGATTCAGAGAAGGCCATACTCCCAGAACTCTCGACTTCAAAATCACATCCTTCCTTCCTGTTGGCGTACTGCATCTGTGACTCCTATATACAAAAAAGGAGATAAAACATCTGCGAAAAACTACCGTCATATCAGTCTTGTGCCTATAGCTGCGAAAATAGCCGAAAAGATAGTCCAGGAAACACTTATGACATTTGCGTTCAAGAACAACCTGCTGCCTAGCAACCAACATGGTTTTATTCCTGGTAGAGCAATTATCACCAACATGTTACACTGCATTGACAATTGGACCAGATCTTTAGACGCAAATGAACCGGTCGACGTGGTTTTTCTGGATTTTTCCAGAGCTTTCGATCGAGTTCCGCATAAAAGGCTCCTGCACAAGCTTGAACATCTCGGAATCAGGGGAAATTTGTTGTTATGGATTGAAGCTTTTTTGTTAGACAGATCTTTCTCCGTCCGTGTTGAAGACGCCTATTCTTCTAGTCATCGTGTTACTAGTGGAGTTCCACAAGGATCTGTGCTAGGGCCAATACTTTTTCTTCTTTACACAAGCGACCTTCCCACCTGACTTTATTCTATGTGTTCCATCTATGCAGATGATACTAAAGTCTATAACACTGTCATGAACTCATCTGTGCTTCAAGAAAACCTCAAGCTGATCAGAAAGTGGTCAGGACTCTGGCTCCTGCCTTTGAATCTATCGAAATGCTACGTTCTCCACCTGGGAAAGAATAATCCGAACTTAACATATAAGATTGGCAAACATACCTTAGAGACTGTTCTTCATCACACAGATCTTGGACTGACAGTTAATGGCCGGCTCACCTGGTCGGAGCACATTCAGAACATAACCTCTAAGGCAAAGCGGTTGCTATATATGATGGAAAGGTCATTTAGCGGTTGCACCGTTAGTACCTCCTCCTTTTTGTACACAACTTTCGTACGACCCCTACTGGAGTTTGCTGGTCCGGTATGGGATTCAAACCTTGTTCGCGATAGCAGCTTATTAGAGGCCGTTCAGCGTCGTGCTACACGTATGCCATATGGCACACGTAGGCCAAGTTATGAAGACCGCCTCGAGCTATATAACCTGCCTGCTTTTGCTGATAGAAGAGTACGAGGAGATCTCAGCATCACTTTCAGAGCACTGCATAATTTGTTTGGTGTGGACATGTCGCATCTGTTTCGTCTGGCAACGAACAGTCTCAGAGGCCATAACTTCAAATTGCAGAAGGAAGCTTTTAGAACCTCTACTCGTCAGCGCTTCATCTCAAACCGTGTCTTCGATGCATGGAACAGTCTTCCATCTTATGTAGTGAACTCGGAATCCGTCAACAGTTTCAAAAACAATTACGATAGACACCGCAGTGCTTAACATATTGTTCCCATTCTGTATATGTCTACTTCAGAAGTGCTAAGATTGTCAAATTGTTATATTTCTTTTGTCTGTACACTATTATCTATTTTTGTGTTTGAGTTTATAGTACTTGTACTCAACTCAAATTTGTTGTTTAATAATAATAATAATAATAATAATAATAATAATTCTTCAACCCGACCTGAAGATATAGGCAGAATAGATAAACTAGTATAAAGAAAAAAATCAATGAGCACAAAAAAAGAAAAGCATAAGATATCCACAGAATAACCAGACATCCGATCGCACTAAGGTCATCTTTAACCATTCTTCAAAGCTTAGGCTGAAGTCTTTATAGTTTTTTATACTCAGTAGGCAAGCAGTTATATATTTTGTGCGTCCAATACGACAAACTGCTTTTTTTTTTTTTACATATAATTGGCATTGGAAGTTATCCATTTGCCACAGATGTGTGTTACTTATATTTCTCTAATTATGGACAAACACACGACGTCACAACATCCATGGCGAAGGCGAGATTCGAACTCGCGGCCCGGCCGGCTGGCTGATCAGTAGCACGACACTCTGACCAACGCGGCCAACCGAGGCCCCAGACAAACTGCTTATGAACAAGGTTGTGAAATGCCGAGGATGAGTAAAATACGTTTAGTCCTCGAGGATCTTCGATGGTACTGAGAGATAAGGTATATAATTGTATGAAGGTAATATGGCAGTTCAAGGAGATGGGTCTCTTACACTAGAGCTAGGCAATGCAGCTTCCTCACTTTGTCCATCTGAAGCCATCATCCCAATTGCCTAACGGTGAAAATAATATGATCGAATTTACGGATTCCACAAGAAACGTTGTATTAGGGATTTGCAGACCTCAATCTTGAGCTGTGTTGACAAGATACTTTGACTTGGGAATAATTGAAGAAGCACATCGCTGGTTAACATATTTAGTCAAACTAGATACCGGGGTTTTGACACTTGTTTACATATAATATGTCTTCATTGTCCACTATAATATAAATGCGATCTTGATTAAATTCTCGAATGTTTTTGGGCCCAAATAAAATGCAAGGTATTCCCGCAGTTTTAGATTATGTGCAGAATATACGCCATGAATAGACTGCAGATCTGATTTACTTAATGGTGTCCAAGCATGTTCTCCTCAGAATCGAAGGTGTTATAAAGTCGTCTGTTATTTGCATAGTTGGCGTTTGCATATATAAATAGCAAATAAATGGGGACACAAAATATAACCTTGTGGGAAATCCAAGCTTAATGAGATTGAAGCATCAACATCTGGAGTCAGCGGGGCCCAGTACATCGACAGCACAGTTCATAACAGTTTCTCAAAGCTTGAAAAACAGACTTTGCGTTGAAGCTCGTAAAGTTTAGATGTCCAGATATATTAAAAACACATAATAAAAATCAATGTTAACCAAGTCTTCTAGCAATGTAAGTTTGGAGCTGACTGAAGCTAATTCTTGAAGACAAGTCAACATATTTTTTAAGTACAATAAGTATAACTACATGATATATATACAACAAAATCAGATAATTTATACAGAATAAAGAAAATGCATCAAATACATGCAATACTAGTAAAAATATCCGGTGGAACAGAATTATAAATCGATAAGAATGATAAACAAATATAGGCAGGCGCTAAGAGTTTGTAAATTCACGCACAAACTAAACACAAGGACAGACAATAGTTCAGTTACTTCCTACTGCCTAGCTTTAGACCTTTGTGCGAGAAAGTAGGTATACTTTCAGATCAACCTGCAGTTAGTCTCTTGTTTACCTTGCTTGGTGATTCCAACACAGACTCTTTTCCCCTCTTTTCGAACTTAGAGAGATCACTTGTCAAATTTCTTTATCTTTATCCTGCTCAGAGGTAATTAATTGTCTCAGTGTTTCTTGTATCCTGATCGTCGACAACATCGTCATTCTGTAACGTTTTCCGTTGAGATAACGAATATTATTTATATTCAGGGTGTTAGAGAAATAATATTCATAACTTCAAGAGGTGATTCCTTGCAATATCCTAAGCAAAAAGGTTCATTATAACTTATGTCCGAAAACCAATCGTTATCGAGGAAAGCGAGTCGTAAATAATTAAATTTTCTCAAACATTTGGCAACGCTGCAACGCAACCGCGATACGAGCGCACAACGACCGCAACTGATTCATCGAATTGTTTACGTTTGTATGATATTTTTGTTGAAAATATGCCTTGAATTATTGAATACTTTTACGCAATTTTTTGTGGCTAATATTATTCATTTAATAACACTTTCAGTACAGTAAATTTACTTAAAAAAGATGACAGAACTTACTGGTACGTGGCGATACACACCACCAATTTCCAGAACTATCAGGCACTTATTCGAAACGATGCGATGCACGAAAAGAAAAAAAAACAACATCCGTAAATCACATAAAGGTACAGTTAAATATATTAGTAATCACAACAACACCGGATGATACATGCATTGCAAGCGGAGTACGACGTTGCCAGTTGTGTGAGGGATTTTGTTTGTCTGTTTTTCTTCGGAAAATTGTATTTAATAAGCAAGAAAATTATTTTGTTACAGACAGTTAATTAATAAATAGATGTATTGATACATTTTACGCTATCAGGCATATGAATTTAATATTTTATTAAGGAGCAAAATTTCATGACTAAAAAGAAATGAGTTCAGTTTTTTTGCTTGGAGATGGTTGATTTTCGGACATAAGTTATAATGAACTTTTTTGCTTATAATAATGAAAGAAATCACCTCTTAAATTTATGAATATAACACCCTGTATATGCAGAACTAGATGCTGCTCTCTCTTTCTTCATGTTCGGATAAAGTATTTTTCCCTTTGGGTATTCTCCCAATGTGTAATCGCTGTCACACGTGCCAAATGTTTAGGAAGCGTCCTTGCCTTTCCCAAAGCTTTTTGGTTAACACTGTAGTTAACGAGTTCAACGACAGGCGGCCTAGCTGTATTATCCGAATCAACTACCTTTGCGGCATTTGCGAAGCTTGAATTGAATGTTATTCATAGTATCTTCCTTAGACGGCTCATAATTTTCCTTTGGCCTTTAGGTGACTATGTTATATTTCCTCAGCTTTCCCTCTAAATCTAGGTTTTATTCTTTTTAATAGTTTTCCTTTTCGTTACCCCTTTATACGTTATTGATATCATTTATTTCCTTTTTGGCTTCAATGACAATCTTGATCAATGTTTAAATAACCTATACGAGTAGCGGTATTGGACGGTGGCCTGTTCTACTGTCACCTAGGACATGAGATACATGTATCTCGCTGGAACTATTTACATCGATAGCTTCTTCAAGAATTTGGCGTGTCTTATACAGGGTTATCCAAATTAAGTGTCCACCATTAGTAACTTTGTTATTAGTGAAAATACAAAGTTGTTTGAATTAGCAAACTAGTAGCATTTTTAACGCTGGTAAAAATGAGAAATAAAAAAAAACAATTGAGAGTCGTTATTTTGATTTTTTTCAGTAAAATAACATTTTTTTAAATGGAAACCCCTGTATATTATATTTTTTTCTGTTAAAGCATCAAATTTTAAACAAAAAAGTTCATAATGACTTTTCCGCTAAAGTCAAAAATAAAGTCAAAATAACGATAAATATTTTTAATTATTTGCAGTATTATAATATTAAGACGGCTATGAAAACAACATGGCGTTCGCGATTTGACAGCATTAAGATAAGCGACAAATTGTTAAACTGGACATACTCGCAACTAGAAGGCTTTGGAAAACAATGATAAAATCAAATAATGTCAAACATTAGTGTAAATACTTGTTTATAAGCTTTATGGTGTCATTAATTTAAAGAAAAATGTTCTCCCATGAAGAAAAGTGTGATATGTTAGAATGCTATTTAGTGTGCAGAAAATCCTCCTTGAGAGCAAGAGAATACTACAGTGAATTATATCCCGCTCGCATTCAACCGTATGAACGATATTTTCTGAGACTTTATCGAAAATTTAGGGGCAACGAAAATGTTTTTGCTAAAACAAGGGCAAAAAAAGAATTCATAATAAGCGAGGCCACGGAAATTGCAGTTATTGGATATTTTGAAGCTTATCGTGAGAATTCAATAGCAGATATTCTCAAGGACTCTAATTTCAGTTATGGTACTGTTCAAAGGATTTTAAAAAAATACAAATTTATTCCGTATAAGTATCCAGAGAGAAGACTTGTTTTTTGCCATTGGTATCTTAGCTTCTGTCGCCAAAATGTAAATAACTTTCGTTACCTTTTATGGACAGATGAATCAAATTTTTCAAATTCTGGAATGCTTAATAGAAAAAACCACCATTATTGGTCAAGAGAAAATCTTTTGTTAGTACATCCAAGAGGCCCACAAGTCCGTTTCAGTTTCAACGTTTGGTGCGGTATAATTGGTTCAAAAATTGTTGGCCCGTTCTTTTATGAGGGAACCCTAACTGGTGAAAGATATGTGGAATTTATGTCAGAAATTCTGACTAATTTCTTAGACGAATTGGATCTTATAAGTAGACATCATCTGCATTTTCAGCAAGATGGCGCACCTGCCCACAACTCCAGAGGTACTTATCATTTTCTAAGTACTACTTTTAATGATCAGTGGATAGGAACAAATGGCCCAATACAGTGGCCTCCCAGATCACCAGATCTAAACCCACTTGATTACTTCTTGTGGGGTTACTTAAAGAACGAAATTTACAAGCGAAGGTACGATAACCTTGACGCGTTAAAGACTGCAGTTAGGGAAAAGATAACCCAGATAGATGGTAGGACCATACTTAAGACAGTTCGAGCAGTTGAAAAACGTGCCCAAAAATGTATTGAAGAACAAGGTGGTGTTTTCGAGCATCTTCTTTAAAAAAAATTGTTATTGTATTTTGTAAGATTATAAGTTGATGTTGAAAATAAAGTTTGTCGATACAATTTAATTGTTTCAGATTGGAGGCCATAACTTCAACAATTTGTAACCTAGGAGAAAAGTTATTGTAAGCTTTTTTGTTTAAAATTTGATGCTTTAACAGAAAAAAATATAATATACAGGGGTTTCCATTTAAAAAAATGTTATTTTACTGAAAAAAATCAAAATAACGACTCTCAATTGTTTTTTTTATTTCTCATTTTTACCAGCGTTAAAAATGCTACTAGTTTGCTAATTCAAACAACTTTGTATTTTCACTAATAACAAAGTTACTAATGGTGGACACTTAATTTGGATAACCCTGTATAGGATTACCGTGTATGAGTTCTTTGTACACACATTTTACCATGAAAAAAATTGTGTTCACTCACATTTATGCGTTCAAATAAACACTCGATCCTGGCACTAATCCACTGAGGCTACATAATCATATTGCTACTGCCGCTCGCAAAGAACTTCCCCCCCCCCCCCCCCCCCCCCCTCCCCAAGTGACAAGCGAACACGAGATTATCTGTTGATTTTGAATGTACTAAGCATGTATCCCTCGCTCATCGTTCCGAAAACACCAAACGTCCACCGAAAATAGTTCTGGGTGTTTTTTGCGTTCTCATGGGACGTTTGGCGTTTTTAGCCGCCACCCTATATGGTCCGTTATCCACGGTAGCCGATGTGAAGATGAACCACCGGAATGCGCTAACCCGTCGTATTATTAACTGTTGCGTTGATGTGTATTGCCACATATGCTGTGCTGTCGACTGCGACTGACTACCTCTAACCGGATTTGAAAGGGAGAGACTTTTCAGCGCGGAAATTAATTTGCATGTAGCTCCGCCACGCTTTGCGGTTATTTGTTGGGAATTAACTGGGATGATGGCCTACGCAACACCAGGATGCCTATATTACCGAAAACCGTTAATGTATCGGCCAATTTCGATTTTTTTTAGTAACACCCGCGTGCATTCGATTGATGATCGGTATACCGTGTATACAACCCAACGTACTCGTTTGCGTAGGTGGGGTAACATACCGGGTGATTCTCCAAGGTGGCTCACTCCTATAATTTTTTTATTATTGAAGATAGAAAAACGAAGTTTGGGGGTTGCGTATTATAGATGAATTTACATTTTTTGGCACATTCACTTGCTGCGACGTACTTCCGATTTGAGCGGAAACGACTCCAACTTTCGATATTCAAACGGGACATCCTATACATTTTTACTTATTTCGATCGAGAATGAAATTCTGAACTCAACGACTCCTCTCTTGCTGATATTTGTCAAATGAACTCATTTTTATTTTTCGGTCTAGAATGTGTAAATCGCTACATTTTTTATCAAGTAACACGGGAAAACACGATTTTGAAGCGAACTATATCACAGCCATTTTAAAGATTTTCTAAAAGTCACAAACACCATTTTTTCAGTTTACTTAATTTTTTCGTATAGAAAGGGGGTGGCTCGTCCGCTTTTTCTGAGAGACCATTTTCTCACGAATAGTTTGACACTACACACTGTTATTTTATTTTAACTATTTTTCTCTATACATGATCATACAACAAATTATACGTATCTGCATACGGTACACCTATGCACTAAGTCCTATTATTTTAGTTATCCGTGACAAACAATTGAAGGTGTTGCTAGGGTTAAAACAATTTGCCGAATTGACACTATACAATTTACTTCAACATAGGCCAATTTCTTTTTCTTCACTGACGGTAGAGCTATTGGAATTTTCTTCTGGTGCATTTCGCATTTCCTGTTCCAGTTTAAAAAAATAATGCCGAGTGGGACGGCGACGATTGGGCAATCCCTGAGAATAAATTCGAGCTGCCTCAGTTGCATTTTTTCTTGCTTCCCCGTAAATCAACAGCATGTCATTCTTTTCGATTCTGGTATAATTTTCCGTTGTAAATTAACTTCGTAACAGATACATTTTTAAAACGGACAGTATTTTTAATAACCTTGATTAAAATAGTATCTTGGAAAAAGTTGGCGAGCCACCCCCTTTCTATTTGAAAAAATCAAGTAGACTGAAAAAATTAGTGTTTGTAACTTTTATGAAATCTTTAAAAAGAACTTTGAGTTCATTGGCCTCAAAATCGTATTTTTCCAGTGTTGCTTAATCAAAGATGAAGCGATTTACAGAATCCATGGCATTCTAGATCGAAAAATTAAAAATGAAATAAAAAAGACCTTTCAAATATTGAAACGTGAGGCGCTGCTGATTTTAGAGAGTTATTCTTGACTGTTGGTGATTCGGTACGCAGGTTAGGTAGCTTTGTAATTTTGCGTTGTAACGTCTTCATTATATGAATTATCATACTACTATTGTCTGTTATTAAATTTAAAGAGAGTTTTGCATTGGAACCATGAAAATAACTGTGTCCTTTATTAGCAAGCAAAATCCTTGAATGAAACAGTAAAGGTTTGCCTTCAGCCACCCTGGGCTAGTCACGCGTTTTTGAGGTTTGGTTAGTTCGCTGAGGCTCTATCAATATGGGGACGGGCACTTCCTGCCCCTCATATCTAATTGTATAACAGATTTATTCAATTCTAGTTTCTTTGTCGCTGAGTATATTTTGGTAGCTGACATCGTGGCGTCTCAGTGAGGGAGGGCTCTTAGTGAAATTAATTGGACAGTTGCACAGCTATTTGAAGACGTTTGCTATCTCCCTCGCTTATGCGTGGAAAGTAAAATATATGCAGGAGGAGAACCCGCAAACGAGAAAGATGGACCCGAACACATGGCGCAATGATCGCAGATGCACCACCTATTGCGCGTGCGGAAGGTATCTGAGGTTAGGAGAAATTTGAATATGTGTTAATTCGCACATAAGTGAAGTAATCCAATAATCTGTAATATCATGCAATGCAAATTAAATTAATAATGTTCCAACCGTCAGTACTGTTTTTTCTATTGCAAGTTACAAATGTTTGCATAGACTTTTAAAATAAATCTCCTGCAAAAAAACGATTACTACAACACTGGAAATTGCACATCCTTGAAATACCGTGGAGGGTTGATCTAATAGCTTTAACTTTGTTTATATAATAGGTATCTAAACTTTTTAATAGGCAGTTTTGCGAAACCGATAGCTTCATTTGAGAAACCGCCTTGATAACCTCTCAATACCCATCTATTTATTGGATTACCTCGAAGGACAACACCGAAAGCTCGGTTCGCCCTTCCAACGGTGGCACATGTGTCTAAAACCGCGTAGCAGCCGCATGGTTCCCACGCTGTTGGGGCCTGGGCGGGTACTTTCTTCTAATTCGCCCTAATTTTAAGCTCGGACCGCACTGCTGCTAGCTAGCCACCCCCATAAATCCGTTCCAGCCTAACCCCACAGAGTTTCATCTAATTGCTCGGTTAGCTGAAACAGGGGATGGAAGAGGGTAGCAACTCTGCTCAATATTAGTAAAATCTATGCTTGAATATTATTCATGTCTAAATGAGTGCGTGAATTTGCGCAAAAAATTAAATGATGTTTGAGGAGTTCACATTCGCTTGAGGACAACTTTTTACACAAAAGCGGTATCCTCTGTTTTTTTCGACAAATAAGAAGCTACTAACAGCTTTTTTCTCTGTACGAGGAATAGCAATAGTGTGATACTAAGTATAATCTTTCATGTTCTCTGCCCCTTAATGAAACCACACATGTTTGAGTTCTTGTTTACTGATACGCCGTTTTGGCCACCATGGTGGAATCTTTCAAGTACAAAACAGTTCTACAGTAGAGATAGCAACTATGCTATGGGAATACATCCCATCTGAAACAGCAACTAACCAACGAACGTCCATGGATTTATGGCAGCACGAATGGAAAAAAAATGTTTTGGTACTTACGACGGGCACGCTGTATATTTTGAGATGCGCATTAACTATACTAGTTAGAACTGGCAGCAGTGCACTATTAGAAAGAGCAGTCCTTTGTTAGTAAGTTGCCGCATTCAGTTCATCTGCAAGCGTCTTACAGTGCACGAAGTGTAAACAGATTTAAGACAAAACATGGAGTGTCTCGAGAGAGTTATCGCGCTATGATACAACGGGCATTTGATAATGTAGCTCCGTCCCGGACAAGTGTGTTTCGCTGGTATGCCGAATTTAAAAGAGGGCGTGTTCCAGTGGCTGATGAAGAACGTAGAGGTAGGCCATGTTCTAGTGTGACTCCAGATCCAAAATTCTCGCTCCACATATGCGACTATAAAGGCAACTCTTGGGGTAGGATCAGCAACAGTGCACACCATTTTGCATGATCATCTTCATTCAAAAAAAGTTTTTGCAGGAGTACAATCCTGCATCACGACAATGCCTCTAGCCACACTGCCCAACTAACTGTGGACTTTTTACACCAGCACCACATCAAAATGCTAGAACATCCGCTTTATTCGCCAGATTTGGCAATGTGTGACTTCTGGCTCTTCAGGAATTTGAAAAAAAATCTGCCTGGTCGAAAACTTTCGTCCGAAGGGGAAATCGATCAAGCAGTTAATCAGTTTGTTGAAAGCATTTCAAAATCTGAGTGGTTAGAAGCATTTCATTTGTGGAAGGTAGGGTTACAGAAGTGCATTGATGCTGGAGGAGAATACTTTAAATATAAATAAACTAGTTTTCGAAAAATAGTTTTTAGTTTTTGTGTATCTCAAAACATGTGGTGTGGCCCTCGTATAAGCACCTAATACAATTCATCCTCCATAAAACAAAACCAATTTTGATCACAAGTAACTAGCGAATGTGTACGATCGAAAACAGTACGCAACAAATCATGCAGACTGATATAACAAGCTAGAACTTGGAGGAAAAAAAAGGTTGGCATATCAAAGTAGTTATCTCTGAAAACTAACTTGCCCAAAAACCCAAAATCTTGAAAATAACAAAAGTTTCGCAGGCAAAAGTATGACTTAAGAGTAGATTGTCAAGAAACCTAGAAGTAATATTATTTAAAGATGTTAGAGAATATTACTCCAGCACTTCGTGGATTTTTATCACTCCTTAGCTCTCGGAGGAGAAGAATTCTATTCATTGGTGAAGTTGTGTATGGCTATCAGTGTTTTGGTAACGCTGGCCAAGCACAGCCTACCAAACGCCTCTCTTCCAGAGCGGAATATAAATTCAACAACTAAGTAGGTGCGACGTATGGTTTTAGATCTTGCACATGCCAGTCACCTTAAGATTTGCCATTGTCCTCATACGCACAAAAAACACGTCTCGGACCTTCAAATTTTGTTAGCCAATGTGTCAGAGAAATACTTACCTACATCGCACAGAGCCAATGTTCTCATTAAACATAGATCACTAACCGCTTACTGAACATCTCTACGTCTGATGTTATATTGTTGTGCAGACCGCGTATAAGCCTTTTGTAACCTTTCCGACACCATTTTGCGAAGTTTTGCCAGGCTTTCTACCCTTCGATTTGAGTCATCCGATAGCTTGACCTTATATTCGTCCCATGGAGTATCATTTCAGTACCATAGTTTATAAAATAAGCAGTTTTCCCAGTGACCTCATGAACGGCAGTGTTGACGGCGCACTCAAAGGATTGTAATTTTTCATCCCATATACTTAGCTTAAACATTATTATTAAACAAATGCCGACCGAAGAGCATTAAGAAGAATAATCGTGAAAAACAGGCGTGCCAATTATTTACAATTAAGTGCTCTGTGGAGTGACGCTGTTGGAAGGAGAATTTCGGCCCACAAACTGGGATTTAGCACTTGCAAGGTAAGTTTTCTTATAAAAAAAAGTGAAGTAAAAACCCTAAAGTTGTACAACTTGTTTATAGGCCAAAGAAAAGCCACTATTAACTCCACTGCAAAAGAAAAATCGGCTTAGATGGGCTAAAGAACATAGACAATGGACACCTCAAGAATGGTGTACAATACAATCGAATGATGAGGCCCGCTTCGAAGTTTGTGTTGGTGACAGTCGCAGTAGAGTTATTCGCAAAAAGATGAAGCATTCCATGTTGACTGTCTGAAGAGAAAAGTGAAATTTCCAGCATCCATTATGGTCTGGGGCAGTATGTCATCAAAAGGAGTAGGAAAACTTCATTTTATTGATGGAAATGTGGATACAAACAAATATTTGGCAATTTTAGAAGAATCGCTTTTACCAGTGATGGAAGAATGTTTGACATCCGGCCAAGATTTTGTGTTTCAGCAAGATGGTGCAGCGTGCCATACCTCAAAAAAGGCTATAAAATGGGTTTCTAGCAGTCCAGATCTGTCACGTATTGAAACTTTGTGGCCCGAGATGAAAAAGGTTCTACGACAACATCCTGCTCGTACAATCACCGATCTGAGACAAAAGCTTCAAGAAATATGGGATTGTTTTACACGAAAGTTTTTCCAAAACTTGGTTAACACTATGTCCCAAAGAATTTCAGCCGTAATAAAAAATAAAGGTGATGTTACCCAATGGTAATCTTTCAATTGTTGCTTTCTTAACTTCGCGCATTTATTCGCACATTGTCTATTTGTTCAGATGTTCTATTAGTTATAGGTCTAAGTGATTTCAAATATGTATTTTTTACGGCTAGAGTGTATCTAAAATGCTTTTAAGAAAATAAATTTTTTTAGAAGTAAATAGTTTCGTCATGTTTAGTTTAGAAAGGCATATTTTGGTATAAATCTTGAAGTGGGCCAACTGAAGTGGGAAGGGGCTTGTAATACCCAAAATATGAAATACAGTAGCTAAAAATACGTTTAAATACGCAAATACTCACAATTCTTAAACAATGTAATACCTGAGTGTCAAGTGAAATTCAAAGTCTCCAGTTACCCCAGAAAACGAATAATCAAAAATATTTAGTTAGCCAAAACCAAAATGCATCAGAACCAAAATAGCAGAGGACGCCAGTGTTATTGTGCGTCAATTAGATATAATTTGGTCCAAGAACGTAACTGTGCTCAGTCGGTACTTGATGAGCCCCCAGGGGGTGGTTCTTTGTGCTTTGGATTTTGGATGCAACTGTTTGTGGTTTGAGCGACACCTAGTTCCAAGCACTACGAAAAGACATAACAAGTAACCAATGTGGGATCTTTAGCACTAAAGGAGATACAAACTCACAAGGTACACAAACATTTATTGAACAAAAGAAATTTAAAAAAAATTAAAAAAAGTCCTGGAGGACAAGCAAAAGAAAGTTATTTTATACCCCAGCTGAATGTTCTTTAGTAAGATGTAAAATAAAGAAAGCACCTAGGCAGGTGTTTGGCTATAACAGGTAGGCAACCGAGTGCAGGAAGTCCGAGATGTAATTCAATACCCGAAGGTAGAACCCGAACGTAACTGTTGATCTGGCTGCTTCTACATCTCAACTATCGTATTCTGTGCGTATTGGTGTAGTGGACGTTCGTGTCTCTTGTCGTGGAAGGGGGTATCACTGTCAAGCAGAAAGGTTAAAGCATTGCGGTTTAACAACAACTTTCAAGCCAATCGGTAGATGGACTTCTGATTAAAGTTAACTACCGTTTTAGGTCAAACCTAACATTGAAAAATACGTTTCAAGTCAACTTCTGAATAGTATTTAAATGGCAGTCGACCTGCATTGTAAAACCGGCAGATGTATTACGGGAAAAGTGGATGCAATGTAATTAAAAATCGCTATTTAACTTGAGTATCAGCTAGTCGCTAGTCCACGCCACTCGCACTTGCTGTGAACGTCACCTATGGACAAATGCATCAAAGGCTGACAGAATTTACAGCTTAAGCCATCTGTGAAGCAGATGTTATATTACATCAGATCCAAATCATATAGCTGAAGTTTCATTACATTTACGCAACACGCACAGCTGGTAAAGGTGATAATAAAGTGAATGGATGCAGACATGAGATAGGAGGTAAACTCATGGAGTTGAGGCAAAGTCAAAAATATTGATAATCAAATGAACTTATGTATTGTGGTGCAAATGAATTTCAGGTGCTGCACATAGGGCATCTCTCTCGTGTGTACACTGCGCAGAAAATGAATTTTAGGTTTTGCGCAAAGGACTCTGGGTTGCGGGAGGATGTTTAGCATCTTCTGGACGATGGGCGAGGCTGGCGTGTCTGGTTCATTAAAAAACTAAAAATACCTCATGCTAGCTGGTCGCTTTGGAGAGTTGGAGATGCTTTGAGAACGGAAAGACGTATCCCAGGCGATCCTGAGCTTATCAGGTCTTACGCGGTACCATCTTAAAATTGTAATATCTCCGTGCACTCTCGACATGCTATAAGACAGTTGAATCTATGGTTGCAACAAATTGGGATAGGAATGAACGAAAAAAAAAATAAGCAACGTGTCACCTGGAAGACAAATAAACACAAATATACTGTCACTAATTGTCATTGTACTTGAAAAAGTCCACCGTGGTGGATATGTTGTTCATTTTTCCTATGCAAGCCAAAGTAAAATATAGATGTAGGAATAGGCTAAATCCCTAAGATTGACTAACAACAAATAGATTACTAACGTTTCCAGTCTATGCTTCAAACTTCTTCGTATGTCGTAAATTATATAAGCTTCATACTGGGGGCTCTTGAACTAACAACGGCACAGTAGTAAATCCGAGAAGATGGGTAATAGAAAGATAACCGTTGACGTAATATAAGTTTATGAGTATTAATATCGAAGTATGGAAGGCATCAGCGACTATTAAACGGGAAGGGAATTACTGCGAGTGTGGACCAAATGGTCTTTATGAAGCCGCCTGTTATATATTTCTCTAGCGAATAGCGGATATAGAGATACACCCGTGCGTGGAAAATCTTACTAGGTGGAATTTAGGTCTAACAAAAAAGAGAAATATGATGGCTAGAACTGTGATAAGGTAACACATTATTTGACAGAAACACATGTGAAATGCTTAACCGTATCATAAAGCTGGTGAATTTCGTGCTTTAAATACACTGCAACAGCTTACGAAGGATGAGCATCGCCATTTGCAATTTATCAGTGAACCCCTAACCCGCGGATATTTTTGTTGTATTGAAATCAGTCCGAAGGTCAGTTTTTTGGCCGAAGCCAATGTTCGGCTTTATCACAACCTCCGGCGAAGCCAAAGCTGAGTGCCGGATTAACCAGACATGTGATTGTGCTAGAATAATGTCATGCGTCGTCATGCAACTGCGGCTTTAAAGCAAACATTATATCGATACTTGTTGAAATTATGTGTGTAAAACGTGATAATCAGAGGATTACGGATACCTAAAAATAAAAAACAACTCTTTTGTAATTAATATGCGAGATGTGATCTCGGAAATGCTAAAAGATGTGTCAAAGTGGAGTAACATTTTACATTAAGGTACTAATAGAGACTATTAGATAACGGTACCTAAAAAATCTTAGAATTTGAAGAATTTCTGGAAATAAAGAAAGGAATCATGATATTTTCACCTACGTACGATTGTAAAGTTTGATGTTGGTTGAATTTACACCCTTCAAATTAATAAATTTGTAGTCGCTTTGATAATTTTGTCACCTGATTCTGATTTCTCTGAAGATGACATTTGACAAGGAACAACTTCATTTGAAATAGAAATTCGAGCATAGCGATACAGCCACTGAACTTTGTTCTATTCCTTGAAAATGGAATAAGTCAACTAAATAATGCCGATCTCAGCAATAATAGTGAGGTTATTTTTTGTTTTGAAGGAAAGAAACAGCTGTTCTTAAAGGTTAAAACCAAAAAAGAGTCACACATCGACACCGCGTAGTCAACTAGCTTTTTTATCTTCCTATATTTGTCCTGCTATATTCAGCATCTGACAAAATACTCGTATATACACCAGTACCAGCAGTGACGGATACAGGACTTGGAGTTGGGTGCTTAGATCAGGGTAGGTATGAATAGACCAGAAAGTCATTGGGCTTATATGTCTGGCTTTTCCGAACTCAGAGGCCTATCACATACTTTATCACCGTCAAAGTATTGACACCGGAATTTTTCAGTTCCATAGCATCCCAATTCTCAAACTTGGGAACGCGAATCATCTACTGGTTTGCAAACTTTTAGGTATATTTGTCTGATGTCTATTATCAATCTATTCTTTCGCAATTTATCTATTTATATTATTGCTTACGGAAGGGTTGAAAAATGTCTATACAATACCCTGTCCTTTTGATTGAGTTGTATCTCAGAAAACGATTATATTATTATTATTATCATTATTATAAGTAAATAGTTCACTGGAAAAATCGCCCATCGGCATATTGTACAGGCTCCCCCTTCTATATACGCCACTGAGTACTAACTTGGATCAAAAATATATTTCATAGTGATTAATCAATTTTAACAAAGAAACATGGACTAAAGACCTCTAGACTCGCTGACCTAAATTATGTCTAAGCTCACTTCCACAGTAGGAAGGTAAAAATTGTCCTTTGTATATGTATATTGTTTCAATCATCGGAAGTTCGTCCACACCTTTGGCTTTTGTGGCTGTAAGCCGAATGCGTATTTTACGGCTGGAGCCGAAACCGATGCCGAAGCTTTGGACGGACCCTGGGAATCTGTAGCATATTAGTTTGTATACAACATTAGCAGTACATCTTGAGAATTCTGATAAATCCAGTTCACATTTGACGAATATCGGTAATAGATATTATGATACTGTTATATAATAGAACTAGCCGACCCAACAGATGTTGTCCTGTCTTAGCTATGAACTGGGATAAATAATGAATAATAAAAGGGTAAATAAATGGTAATTGTATAGCGTAGTGTTTGTACCGTTTGTGGCTAGCAAAATACGTTGGCAGCACTGTCATTACCCCATCAACTTACCTTGAAAGTAGGCATAAAATTATGTGGCATGAATTTTGTTGCGCCAAATGACGTCATTGAAGGCAATTATTGTATTGTTGGATATGAGTCAAAAAAATGTATACAGAATCTGACCCATTTCTGGAAACCAATAAATGTAGTGGCTCTGGTGGTGGTGCCAATGAAGTCAATTTGATCTTTCCACTGACGCAACATAATCCAGGGCCTGCATTTTTAAACATGTGGACGTGCAATTTTCTTGATTTTTTCTTTTTTTCTTAAGCATACAGCATTCTCAAATTAAGGGGTGACCATGCGAAATATGATTATATATATATATATAATCAACAAGTAGGAAAATAATGGGCAAAATCCGCAAAAAGGAAGAAAGTGGATTCGAGCAGAAAATGAATGCACATATGAAACTACAAAAGTAGATACACATCCGGATACGGGTATAACCTGAGGAAACAAAGTTGGAGGGGAAAAAAAAGACACACGAAGTCCACAACAAGAGCCAACCTACACATTGTAGTATAAAATGGCTCGAAGGAACGAAGTGGGGGTTTTAGGGCAAGTTTATGTAGATCCTACGTTAAGTACCCGCAAATTGGAGACTGTGTGTGGTGTTAGTCGACGTACTGTCCAACGGATTCTAAAGGCCCATAGTTTTCATCCGTATAAAATTCAACCGGTACAAGAACTTAATGAAGACGATTTTGATCGGCGATTACAATTTTGTGAAGATATGTGTGAACGAATTATAAACGATGAACATTTTCTATTCAACACTTGCTCTTCCGACGAATGTTCCTTTTTCTTAAATGGCGTAGTAAATCGTCATAACTGCCGATATTGGTCCGGTTCTTGTCCCAGAATTCATCATGAGCTTCATATACAGCAGCCACAAAAATTAAGTGTTTGAGCTGGTATTTTTGGCGATCATTTAGTTGGTCCTTCATTCTTACCTGGAAATTTGACCGGCGAAATGTATTTGCAGTTAGTGGAAGATGCCATAGATCCTGCATTAACAGCCATAATTGAAAATCAGAATGATCGGCGCTACATTGCGAATAGGCTGATGTTCCAACAGGATGGTGCCCCACCACATTACGCATTACGTCTTCGACAATATTTAGACGTTTCCAGAAAGATGGATTGGTAGAAGAGGTGCCATTGAATGACCTCCATGATCGCCAGATTTATCACTTTTGGATTTCTTTATGTGGGGTCATTTAAAAAGCAAAATTTATGCTACTCATCCAACATCATTAGAAGACCTGCGACAAAGAATTGTGAATGAGTGCCTTCAAATTACTCCTCAAATGTTGCAAAATATGCGGCAACGTTTTGAGCAAAATCTTTATTATTGCATGGAGAGTCATGGTTTGCCATTTTCAACATTTACTTGCCTAACGGGTCAGTTCATTCTTCATTTTTATATTACTTTGCTGCCAAATGTATTGATCTCCACTAATGATGATGAATTAGTTTTATTTAAGCTTTAAATCAATAAATCTTCAAAACTACTGAACTGAAGTACATTAATTTTATATCATTATAAAGCGAATTGAAATAACTTTAAAATAAGGTATCACTCGACCCCCCTTTCTATTTCAGATTTTGGGGGTGGTGTCACCCCCGCTTAGAGGGCTGCACGTGCTAATGTGTTTTTTTGCCAAACTTGTGTCCCCCTCGAAAACAAAATCGACGGGTCTGAGCGTTTTTCCAAAAAAAAGCTGAGCTGCCAGTAAATGCGTCTGTTTCGTTTACGATGCGCCACCCTGTATATACAGGGTAACTTCGAAGTTGAGTCATTTATTTTAACAGTGAGTAGATCTGATCAAAAGAAATGTTTTTTTCCTTTACAATTTTTCTGGTAAAATTAAAGTAACAAAGTTATAGCCCTTTGGAAGTTTGAGTACCGCCCTGTCTCAATAATAATATTATGTGCTCGTGTTTGGCAACAACGGATATAATCCGCCTTATCGGTTCATCGCATCGGAAACAAAAAAGCGAAAGAATTTGGAACGATGTTTTTACAATTATTTTATTCAGTTGTATACAGTCAGTGTCAGTCGGTAGCGCGTGAGTGAATAGCGGTGTCTGTTGCGTGGCTCAAACGAAATCAAAAATGGCACATGTTTACGAAAATGCTGAACTTGTGGACATGATTCTTATTTACGCGGCATCACGGATTTATGCGGATCGGTTTCCCAATCGAGTGCAACCAACCGCTCGTGCCTTTGTTAATGTAGTACAAAGGGCTCGTGAATCAGGTGACTTAAAACCTCACAGGGGAGGGCATGCCGGTGCTCCAAGACCGCACGATCAAATACAGGTCCGCACTGAAATACTTGTCGGGAGGATACTTTATAAAACAAGGTAACATTTTTTTTTATTTTTTTTTTATTTTTACACACATATTTTGGTTTATCTTGCTTCTACAATCATTATCTGAAAATTAATGACTCAACTTCAAAGTCACCCTGTATATATAGAAAGGATTTATTCAGCATCAAGCTAAAAAATAGCAAGTACAAAAAATGCACAAAGCAAAATAGTCCCTCAGCAGTCTCTTTTAACAAGCTTTAGCATTAATGGATGATTTTACGTTAATAGTCAGATTTTTGTACATTTTTAGACCTTCAACATACATGGACTTTTCTAAACATTTAGATTGAAATCTTTGTATATGGAAATTTTCTTTTGATCTAATGTCGTAACCTCGCATTTAAAATATCTTGTAGAATCTGTTCAAGAGAAATTGGAGCCGGATTATTTATACTTTTATATGTGTATACTGATATAACAACATCCGCATACATTTATTTAATAGAATTTGTAACCTTTGCTTTTTCTCATTTGTGTACAATAAGTAAAATGAATGAAAATTATTGTATCGTAGACTACTATTCTGTACCAGGGACTTAGATTGTCACAAAGTCCACGAAAATACCGAATCTTTTTGCCTAATTTCCGATACATATAGTCCACACGTTTGTTTAAGGTTAGCTGCTTATCTATTATAATAACTAAATATTTGAAGCTATCTACAGTCAAGTATCTCTCCCCCAGTTTTCACTGACAAATGCGTATCTAGTACTTCATTGCAACAATTTTTTGAACCTATGATCATATATTTTTTTCACAATTTATTTAATCTTATTAGTTTTTAGTCATAAAGTGGGTATGTCCATTTCGCTACTCATTACATCTACAATTTCGCTACTTACTGAAGTTAATGTATCATTCGCAAAGAAATTTATGAAATAATTGCTAATATCATTGACATACAGAATAAAAAGCAATGGGCCTAGTACGCTGCCATGAGGTACACCATGAACAATAGAAGCATCACTTGATATTTTAGTTTCAATTTTTACCACTTGTAACCGCTCACGTGGATAATCACCTACCCTCAAGAGGGCCGAAGGTACCCTTAATTCCATACTATTCATATTTTCTCAACAACAATGTTCTGTCAACCTCTCTGTTCAGGTCAACAGACACACACACACGATCACTTTACCATCATCTATACCTTTTTTCCACTTTGTAGATATAAACTGACATACAGTTTCACGATAATGATTCTTTCTGGACCCGGATTGCCTCTCAGAAAGAACACCGTTTACACGTAGATGCTAACTCAGCTGTTTAAGCACTACTACTTCTATAACTTTCTGACTGGCATGATTGGTGAGCCGAAAGTGTTACTCTATAATACTCTTCTTCAACAATGAAGGCATCTTTCCTGTTCTGATCAATGTATTTACAATTATCAAATAGCTGCTTTACCAAAATTCAGGTGAGTGCGTCATCGCCCATAGATTTTTTTTCAAATGATAAATAGTTTTGAGTAGCCTATTCAGTGAAATTTCTGGGATCCTCCAAAGTTCCTCTTCTAAAGCCACTGCTACCGTTACTGCTTACTCGTTACTTGAAGGTGTGATGCTTACTATATCAGTAACACTCTTGATAAAACATATTGTTCAATTCATTCTCTATAGTGTCGTATCCATTAATTGTCAAAGAAATATAATCAATGTGCACATGTTCGAGATCTTCCAAGGTTATCCACATTTTTTGTCTGCTGTCTCCTTTGCATTTGTCAGTCTTTTCTAGGGAATACTTCTTTTTACACTCGTATTATCTGATAACAGCAACAACTTTGTTATGTTTTTCTTTATATTTTTCGAAGTCTTACCTCTGGTTGGTAAATTTGAAAATCTGGTATTGTACGTCTCGTTCCCTTTGTGCCCTTTTAAGCTCTTCTTCCATTCACAACTTATAATTAGTACTTTGTTGTACTAGAGGTTCAATTTCATTAATACTAAAGCAATTTCTTAAGGAATCAACATCTAGAGACCCATACTTCCAATTACATTCAATGAGTTTCCTCTGATTTGATCCATATTGTCACCACAATTGATGATGATGGTTAGCCTCATAATAGGATTAAAAAAATGTGCAGCGAAGTGCAAGTTTTCAATAGAAAAGTTTACTTCTAGGCATCTATATGCTAGCCCATAGATAAACGTTCCATAGAACTATCCATATCCTCGGCTGATAGCCGTTTGAAATTCAAATTGAGGCAAAATTTCCAATTCCAACCTACATCTCGGCCGGGGACAACCTCGTGTCAGCAAAGCATGTCCTGAACGTAATCAGATTGCGAGTCAACATCACGGATATGATGAAAATACGAAGGAAAAGGTCGCATATCTTGGTTCAAGTAATACAGGGTGTCCAGTGGAAAGCGCGCTTATTGATTTAAGAAAAAAATACAAACCTAATGAAAAGAAAATATTCATTATTATCAACACACTCTTCTAATCGCGCGCGCAAATTCTGAAACACTCTCTTGCAGAATTCCGGGGTGATGTTTATTTCTCGTCAAATGTTATCTTTAAGCTCCTCCAGTGTTCGTGGATTATTAGAATACACTTTTGACTTTGGATAACCCGACAAAAAATTATCGCATGGCGTGAAGTCGGGTGATCTAGGAGTCCAGGGAATGTCTCCAAACTTCGATATAACTTTTTGAGGAAAAAGTGATTTCACCATGTCCATCGATTCTCTGGAAGTATGGGCAGTGGCCCCATCCTGTTGAAACCACGTGTTTTTGTTAAGTTGACGTTCTGTTCTTCCAATAGGAGCAAAAAAAAGTGTCAATCATGTCCTTGTTTCACTCGGAATTGAATGTCAACCCATGAGCGTTTTCATCTTCAAACGACACATTTTTTTAGTGTACATTTGCAATGTCTACATACCACCTGATAAGCCCAATGCTGAATATGAGCAATTTTATGATGCTCTCTTGTCATTCCACGTCCTATTTGATAACAATTAAGTTATAACAGGGGATTTCAACATAGCTAACTACACTTCGTATGTTAATAGTCATGGTCGCAACGCAAAATTGGTAACGTTGAACAACTTAATCAGTTTAACAACAGTTCAAATTCTATGGACAATACCCTCGATTTAGTTTTCTGTAGTGGTTTGTGTGAAGTTGAACATTCGTGGGATCCGCTGCTAGATGAAGACGCATATCACCCTGCCCTGAATATATGTTGTAATGTCAACAGCAGTTTCAATACTAAGCATAATTTTCCTGTTTCATTTATACATTCTTATAATTTCCGCAAAGCCAACTTCTCCCAATTATATAATTTAATTTTAGTCATGGATTGGGCTGCTTTAGATGGCTTTCATGACGCGAATGAAGCTTATGAGTTCTTTTATAAGAAACTGTATAATGCTTTTGATATCTATGTTCCAAAATATGTCCGAGCAACGAAACGTAAATACCCACCCTTGCTCAATTCAGCAATAATTAAGCTTATCAAACGCAAGGAGAAGAAGAAGAAATTTTGGGACTTTTTAAATTCTAAGCGAAAATCAACAAACATATCAAGTAAGGTGATTTACAATGGTAATGAACTTTTGGAACCGAACGACATATTAAATGCTTTTACGGATAACGTCTCCAAATACTACTCGTCTTCATTAGCCACCGAAGAAACTGATGACTTTTTAATGAACAATATTACTGGATTTGAGGAGGATGAAGTTGTCTTAGCCTTGAAGCAAATTAAACCTAAGATGACTACCGGATCGGATAATGTAACAGCTTTTTGCGTGACTGTGCCTCTGTGTTGGCGCGTCCTTTGACCGTTTTATTCAACTTGTGTCTTACCACCTGCACAATTCAAGAATTATGGAAGTTGTCTAAAGTATGTCCAATACACAAAAATGGCAGTAGGAATGATGTGTTAAATTTTAGACCTATATCAATATTGTGCAATTTTACAGTTCTAGAGATATTACTATTTAGCAGACTATATCATCATGTCAGCAGAAAAATATGTGTTCAGCAACATGGTTTCATGAAAGGGCGCCCAATAGTATCAAATCTGATGAACCTCACACAAACCATAGCAGAAAACATTGACAGAGGATTACAAACAGATGTGATCTAACAGACTTCTCTAAGGCTTTCAACAGAGATGATCACAGGTGCTATTGCATAAGCTGAAATCTCATGGATTATCCCAGTCTTTAATACAACTATTTAAGACCTACCTCACTGGAAGAATTCAATTTGTGATGTTTAATGGCATCAGATCGTCGAAGTATGTAGCCTAGTCCGGAGTGCCACAAGGCAATAATCTAGGGACTTTATTGTTCGTCATATTTGTGAATGACATAGTACAATGCTGTTGGCAAGAATTGTTTACTTTACGCTGATGATCTGAAGATGTTTTGTCGTGTAGCTAATGAATCAGACTTACTGTAGGGTGTTGTAATGAATAAAATAAAATAGAAATACGGCCCAATAATACCACTAGAGGATATGGCGCACCAAACAGTCACCTTTGGACTGTGCAGCTGTTGTTGACGTTTCTTTTTTGGGTTCGTTGGTACCCAATATCTGCAATTTTGCTTGTTCACATAGCCGTATAAGTGAAAATGGATTTTATAAGAATGAAAACCCATTTTTTTATCCTTTATGCCATGAAGTGTTGACCCAGGGATTCCCGAAGAAGCGGAATGCTTCTGTACAGAACGCCGAGGGTTTGCAATGAGCGAATCACTTACTCGACGCACATTTTCTGATACAGTAGGTGTGGGGCCAGCAGGAATGGGTTGACTAAGAGTAGAGCCTGTTCCACGGAACCTCTCAATCCACTTTTTCCATAGGTTCTTACTTGGGGCATCTCTTGGTCGGCGAATTTTGTATCGTGTACAAAATTTCCGAAGGGCAGCTGCGTACGAATCACCACTCCGAAAGTAAGCCTCGATAGCAAAAGCACGTTGCGCTCCAGTCCACCGTTCCATTCTGACTATTTAACCCGCACGCCGAATAGTCTCTACGAGACATTTGGTATTCAATAGCAAACCATAAGAAACAACTGGGACTAAAAAACATATGGTCCATCGGGCAACTTGGAGAATATCAATTAGATCTTTGCTTCAAGGATTCACAGGATCACAGTCTGCAGAGGAAGAGAGTTATATGTATAATTTTATATGTACTAATTCATTTAGCTTCCTTCTTTAATTGTTTTTATCGTTGCGCCATATTGATTTCCTACTCTAAACCATGTTACCCATACACATTAGCTGAGAGCCGATTCTGAAGAGTATTGCTTTATGTTGTTTAATTATACATTTAACAGGCCTCTTCGTTTCATCAAGGTAGTATTTTTAGCAGTCGTATATAGATTTTTTCTGTTATTCATTTTATTGGTTTCGTGCGGTATAGTAGATATTTAAGTGTGTTATCATTTTTTTTTTTTTGTAAAAGCAGGATACGGAAGTGGAAATGTTTCCTTACAAATCCTTATCTTTTGAGGTATCTTATAAAAAACAAAAGACCCTGCATATATGTGTTCTAAGTTCACAGGGTGCCTGAAGCAAAAATTTCTGCTATCTAGTACATTGCTCTACATATTCCAGGTTTTTTCATTTGATTACACAAGTCGACATAATTTTGGTAACATCGATGAGAATACGTATTTTGTATTTCATTTAGGAAGTTATTAAAACGCTTTTTTCCAGCAATGGCCTAGCACGTCCCATTTTCAAGTACCTACTCTTTTTTATAATGCGATCTTTGAAATCATTATTACCTGCCTTAGGACCGAAACGTACAACAAGACCACAGAGGGGTTATTAACTCAGTATTGTACGAACCTGTAAGAGTTTTATTGTTTTCTGCAGTTTAGTTGGTTTCTGTATCATGTAATCAGTAGTCAGTCAAGTGTTTAAGTAGATTTTGATATAAAATGGCGAGTCGTCGATGTGGCAAAAATCCAGCCGATATTTTTTATATTTTAAGTGTCAAATTGGGGACCAAGATAAAAGTTGGGCTCCTCATGTTTGCTGAGTGAGCTGTCACGTAAATTTAGTCCAGTGGATGTATCGCCAGAAAAATTCTATGCCGTTTGCTGTTCCTATGGTATGGAGAGAACATAATGACCATGTTAGCAACAAAATAGGGTATCCAAATTTGCCTTCTGCGCGAAAGCCAGTTCTTCATTTCCAGGACCTACCCGTACCGATAGCGCCTTTAAACCTGGACATCGTGTCTCACGGTGACTCTAATTCTTCATCAGAATCTGATCCACAACTTCCTGCTACCAGTGAACCTCACTTGATAACTCAGAATGAATTAAAGAACTTGGTACGTAACCTAGGATTGTCAAAAATCGTAACTTCTTTGTTCCAGACTTCTACAGTGAATCTTGTTAGATAAAAAAGCAAGTGTTTCATGTTACCGAAAATGGAATGTAACATTATAAAGTTTGTAACATTGATGGTTTAATGAATGAGCTTTGTGTGGCACATGATCCTAGCGAGTGGCGTTTATTCATAGATCCGTCGAAATACAGCCTAAAAGCAGTCCTGCTTCATTATGGAAACAAAAAAACATTAATTTTTTTGCCCATTCAGCGACAATGAAAGAAACCTATGACAACTTAGCAAGCATATTAAATCGTGTTAAATATTAACAGTATCAGTGGGATATCTGTGGAGATTTAAAAGTCACAGGTATATAGTTAGGAATTCAAGGGAATTTTACAAATACAGGTGATTGCTGCTTTGTGTGTGCGTGGGCCAGTAGGACAACAAAAGAACACAAGTGATTATTTTCAAACTCTATTTCCCACGAAAACCGATTGAGCTAAAACAAATAGATAATATAATTAAATCGAATGAGACTCTCTAGTGTGTGTTAGATAGAATAATTTCAGCGTAAACTTGCAGTCGTATATGTCTAAATGTAGCCAAAAATAAATAAAAACTCAACGTAATAAATTTTCGCTCCATATTGTTTATGAAGGAGAAGCATGTTAAAAGTCGCTTCCAACTACAGGGAATTTATGAGTAGCTACTATATTAAACGTAACTACGACATCCGCGTATATTAAAGAAGCACCTTAAGAACATTTGCAGTTGCAGAGATGCACTGGCTCAGCTCTGGGCAAATAATATAGTAAAGCGTGCTTGCTGCAGAACTGGCCCAAGACCGTTTTCGTGATTCCCCGTTCTTATGAGATGCGACGATTTGAGGCAACGCCAAAATGCCACACCGCTGGACCGCTTTACGTTGACTGAGCGTGCTAGTGAAACAAAAATAAGTCGCCTGGTTCCAAAAACCACTAAATCCAGGAAATTTTTCAAGAAAACTAGCCACAGAAAAGCTTACTAGAGTTTTTGTATGCAGAAGCTGATAGATAGTGACATAATGTTACCGACTGATTTCGCGGGAAAATCTTGCTTCAATACTTGCTTTAGAAACTAAAAAAACTCTTTGGATGTAGCTGTTTTTGAAAATGATATCGGATTTAGGGGGTTTTGCTCCAAAATTCACATGCGCTTGCAAAGTTTTCAGTCTGACGACATTAGGTTGAATGCATATGATAAGACTAAAGTACAGTTCTTCATTTATTTTACTTATTATAACTCTAAAAATAACATCAAACGGTATCAGCTTCCTGGACGTCACTTAGCTCTTCCGCTCGTTCATTTTCTTCGTTATCGCTATCACCTTCTTCCAACACCTTCCCAAATCTTGCGACAACTTCCTTGTAATATATGATATTTTCCTTTACAGCAATCTTTTGCCAGTCGGTTCCAAAATGCTTTCTCAGTAGTTGATCCACATCTTTTATCTTCTTCGCATTTAACTCTACTTTATTTAATTCTATTTCTTCTGGGCTGATATTCGAAACTTGCTTGCCTCTTTTACAAATCCCCGATGTATTTTTTATGTCTGAGAAATAACTAGGTTCTCCACGGATGAGGACTGTACCTTCCTTTCTTTTGCCAAGCATGATTCTCTTACACGAATTGATTTTGAGATGTAGAAAAGATGTTGGTTTCATAACCTCGTTAATAGCCTTACGCCAGTTTCAGACTTTCCAATCAACTCCTAACTTTTTCACTCTTCCAAATTTTTCAAATATCATATGGTAGTCATTAACATCGACAATTGTATCTTTCTTTTTCACATTTTTTTCTATCTGTGCAAAAACTCTATCTGGCGGAAGGAACGAATGACCGTTTACTGGAAAAATCAAGTTGACCTTCTGGACATGTTTAGGTGCGTCATCTGCAAGCCACTTGGTACACATTCCAATAATAGTGCTGTTCTTATTTTGACCGGTAAATCCGTCAGAAACAAGTTTTATTTCAGAAACTTCATCTGGAATTTCCAAATTATTTAAAGTATTGTAAACTGCTGAAGCAATTTCGTTAGAACCATTTGACGCTTCAGATTCCAACCAAGTATGCATGAAGACATTCTGTTTGGTCAACTTTGCTTTAGACGATCCGATCACGACTGTGAAGTAATATAAGTAAAGCTGTCTTTTATAATAGGTGATCTGATCTGGAATTTTCGGCAAACCAAATTTTTGCACAATCGTATGAAAGAGTAATTATATGAGCCTCTTCTCTCTTCAATATATCAAAAAAAGATTGTGTAAGTACCACCGTTTTATTTGCAATATTTTTCCCGCTTTATTTTTCCTTTATATTCTATACAACGTGAACAGACATCCACCTGTGGGGCATTGAAACCTATGTTGAATTTTGTGTTGAATATATATCGGAAATACGACTCCTTGCATCATGGCCTGGATATTTAGTATTGTAGAATGTCCACAATTGTTTAATGGATAAATCACTGGAAACGTACTGCCTTTGAGATCTTCCTCTGCAATAGTGTTTCTCTAGTACTGCAAGAGATCTTATAAACTCCATTACAGTTTCCCTAACATTTTGAGACTTGAGGGACCGATGATCGCCCCCACGATTCTCTCTAGGTAAGTGATCCTTATGAAAAAATCGAGAGAGCACACCTTCCTCTCGGTACCGTTTTAACTTTAAAACACCTAGGAATGCTGCCTTGCAAACAGGAATAATTTCTTTTCATTTTTTGCGGATATAGTATGTAGTGGCCATGGTATGTGGTCTGCTTGAAGATTGATTCCGTACTCGTTTAATAGTATCGACTGTAGCACGTTTCGATATAAACTTGTCTTGTGCAACTTTGCTCTGGTTTTTATAAAATGCTTCATGAAATAGTTTAATATCTTCCATTGTGAGACTCCCACATTGAAAAGACTTTGTTATGTGTTTGCAAACAGGGTACTCTGGTAACATTTTCTGATGATACCTAAAGAAAATAGAACACTATAGCTACTGTATACTGTTCTTTAAACGTACGAGGGATGTCTTTTAAGATTTGCATATAGAAACATAGTAGGCCGCGTCGATCGAACGTCAGTACTGAATCTTAACCTCACTCTTTAGTAAACTTAAATTCGAAGTTTCACAACAATACGTGCAGTGTTCTCACTACAGTGAATTTTTGAGTGTCACCAAGTCATTAGAAAAATGGAACTCAACCGGGAACATTTTCGCGCCATAATTTATTACAACTTTCAGAGACAATTATCGCAACACGAATGCCTTGCTGAGTTACTGTCTGTTTTCGGCAACGAAGCGCCATCAGTCGACAATTTCTCGTTGGTATGGAGAATTCAAACGTGGATGGGTGAGTCTTAGTGACGATCCCAGGGTGGGTGCACCAAAAACGGCAGACACCCAGGAAAACGTCGATGCTGTGCGCAAACTCATCATTGAAGATGGACATGTGACATATTGCGAGATTGAGGCGTCCTTGACCTACCCAAGGTGATGCTTTCAGTTACCTTAATCATCTCACCCTCACGCTATAGATATCAAATTGAAGGGCTTAATTACAGAAAGATACCAAGTAACGTCATTTTCATTCCAATATGGCGGCCGCTGCAAAAAGGGCTTGATGAGGGAAACATAATAAACAAAGTGACGTGATCGCAGTCTTACTGATAAAGTAAATGAGAATTATATAGAAATTACCAAACTAGCTAGTTGACATCATAAATACCAAAAAGTAAAAAATGAATAATATAAATCGTGCGATTTGGAAACAAGCTTTTATTTCTTTTCTTTTTCATTTTTGAACTGCCTAAGGTTATTAGAACTGGGAAAAGCTTCCTCTTGTAGATTGTTTCACAATCTCGACACCCTCGGGACCTAGGAGCGGTCGTAACGGCCAGTTCTGGATGTACGAAGTTCGACACGGTTAGGATGGGACGCCAAAGTCAGGCGGGTCTGTCTGGCAGGCACATCGCGCGGCGGCATCATTGAAGAGAGCTATGAGGAGCCCATTGGTGTAGCGATAGAAAAGAGCTGGGTCGCCGACGGCCCGCCGTTGCGAAAGAGTACCGAGACTGTCTGTTAGAGAAGAGTCATCGATCAGTGAGACCGTCCTCCTCTGGACAGCATCGAGCACGGATAATGTAGTCGGGGCGGCAGCACCCCAAACGTGTGAGCAATACTCGATGCTAGGCCTTATCTGGGCCTTGTATAGGAGTGAGAAGGTCAGGCGGAGGAAAGTACTTCTCAGCCCTAAACAAATAGCCTAGCTTTTTCCCCACAGCTGCAGCTATTGACGAGATGTGTTCGTGCCAGATCAGGTCCTCGGTAATCTGGGCTCTGACCAGCCGAAATGAATGGCTCTTTGGCAGAACTCCGCCGTCCATCGAAACTGGATGCGCGCTAGGACGCTTTTTGTTCGTCAAAGAACAGTACGGTGTTTTGGAAGCATTGAGCTGTACAAGATTGTTGCGTCCCCGAGCAATGATAGCCTCCAGGTCTCTTGTCAGAGAAGAAGTCATCGCTAGTCTTCTTTTTCCCAGCTCAGCGGCAGAGATCGGCTTGTCACTCTCAATTCCTGCACGTAGAGAGCTGTCATCAGCGAAGCTATGGATTGGGTTGATCATGCAGGAAAGGAGGTCGTTGATATGTAAGAGAAACAGTGTTGGAGCCAAGACCGATAACTGGGAAACACCCGCGTTGACGTTGTGGGATGAAGAGGAGGACCCATCAATTACGACGGATATCTTGCGGCCAGAGATAAAGTCAACCACCCATCTGCAAAGCTTTTCTGGGAGGCCTTACGATGGGAGTTTGCTTAAGAGGGCAGCGTGCCACAGCTGATCAAACGCTTTCCTGATGTCAAGAGCAACGACATGAGCGTCACCATAAGACTAAATGAGTTTACTCCACCATTGCGTGACGTAAGCTAGGAGGTCCCCTGTGGATAGTTGGTGCCGGAAACCATATTGCCTGTCGCTAATCAAGCTGTGACGTTCGAGGCAGTCCAGGAACTCGCGATTTATACACCTTTCCATCACCTTACTTATAACAGAAAGCAGATCTATAGGCCTGTAGTTATAAGGGTCGGTCTTAGATCCTTTTGTTTCGCTGGGTTGTACGAATTTCTGCTACCACAGCGGGTTCTGACCGAAACCTAACTTCCACAACACCGTGGTCTGAGTTACTCAGGGGGGATAAGACAACATTGCTGTAAGGGACACGATGCGTGGTCAGAAAGAGATCCAGCAGGCTACTGGCGTGTGACGAGACGCGGGGGGGGGGGAAGTAGGGCTCGTCACCAGCTGGGTCAGCCCTTGAGTAAGAGCGACTGCAAGACCTGCTGCATCGGTCTTGTTTGAGCCCAACCAAAGCTCATTATGGGCATTGAAATCACTGAGAAGAACTACATCTGAAGCGGGGTGATCTATGTTCAGGAAGTCGATCTCGACGGCGAGGTATTCGAGTAGGTCATCCCAGTTATGGTCCAAGGGAGAGCGATAAAGGCAGCAAATAAATTTGCGTGATGGCTTGGAGTTGAGGCGAAGCCACAGAATGTTCTTCCGGTCTGATTCCAAAGAAACATCTCTGGAGCAGGAAAGACTTCTGCGGACAAAAGCCAGCTCTTAGTAAGCTGTTTATAGGTCTACACTTCATCTCAAGCGTGTTTTGACAGCAGGATCGAAAAGGTGTCTAACATCATCGGTTAAATATTTCCAATCGGAAAAAAATATTTGAAAATTGTTAGCTCATTTTATAAAGCTTCTATTAAGATGAATATTTTTATTTTATATATTAAGCATCCATAATGTGTCATAAGCTGCTTCTACGTTAACGCGACGAAACATAAAGACAGTATTATCAGAAACATTCAGGAGCATGTCCATGTTGAAATGTCAATTAACTACGCATAATGTTTCCATATCGTTATAATGAAGTTGTATATATATATACAGGGTGTCCGCAAAGTTGGGGTTTTCCTTTTCAGAAACAACTACCCTTGAAATAACAAAGGTAATGTGTAGTGAAACGAGGGCGGCCAAGTAAAAAAAATAAAGGAAAAAGTACTCACTCTCCAGTTGACGAGAAGTGCTAAGTACGTCTCTGCCCGAAATCATACCGCTCCAACAGAAAATGAAATCAGCTGAAGCGCTACCGAGCAGACGCAGAAACCACATTGATTGTCTTACACTTAATGGCACATCTTCTAACAAGGAAGGCAAAATGTTGCGGAAAAAGTCTAGGTATTGCATCCCGTCCAATCGATTTGGGAGAATAAATGGTCCAATGAGCATACCGTTCACCATGCCAGCCCAAACATTCACCGAACATGTTTGTTGAAAATGTGACCGACGGATAGCGTGCGGATTTTCTACTGACCAAACATGAGTGTTGCGAAAGTTATTCACCCCATTACGCGTGAACGTAGATTCGTCTGTCACCAATATGCACTTCTAAAAGTCCGGATTATTGTCATGTTGATGCAACAACCACTCACAAAACAGCACTCTTGCTGGAAAATCGTCAGGTTGAAGGGCTTGTACACGTTGGACGTGAAACGGATACAGCCCCTCTTCACGCAGCGTTTGCCGAACTTTAGTTTTTGATACTTGCACTTCTCTAGCCACGTCTCTAGTGCTTGTTGAGGGATTCTCGTCTACGCAATTACCTCTACATGCGTGACCGTAACCATCGGTTGAAGGTTGCATACTGACCTGACACACTGACCCCGACCCAGTTCTGCCGTCGGGTTGAGACCTTGTACCAATCGGTGATGTCCCGGGTCGCGGCTACAGGACGGTATTAAGATATTTTTGATCTTGCAGAGCCCTTTATCCCGGTTCCCTTAAGACATTGGTGTATATGGTACTAAGAAAAATTGCTTATGTTTCCAAGATCTACACATCGTGTAAAGGAAAACCCCAACTTTGCGGACACCCTGTATATATACAACTTCAAGCATAATGATATATTATCTATAAAGATTTTGTTGATACATTTGTATATTATGATATATATATACAGGGTGACTTTGAAGTTGAGTCATTAATTTTCAGATAATGATTGTAGAAGGAAGATAAACCAAAATATGTGTGTAAAAATAAAAAAAAATAAAAAAAATTTTTACCTTGTTTTATAAAGTATCCTCCCGACAAGTATTTCAGTGCGGACCTGTATTTGATCGTGAGGTCCCCTGTGAGGTCTGAAGTCACCTGATTCACGAGCCCGTTGTACTACATTAACAAAGGTACGAGGGGTTGGTTGCACTCGAATGGGAAACCGATCCGCATAAACATGTGCCATTTTTTATTTCGTTTGAGCCACGCAACAGATACTATTCACACGCGACTGACACTGATTGTATGTATAACTGAACTGAATAAAATAAACATCGTTCCAAATTCTTTCGCTTTTTTGTTTCCGATGCGATGAACCGATAAGGTGGATTATATCCGTTGTTGCCAAACACGAGTACATGATATTATTGAGACAGGGCGGTACTCAAACTTCCAAAGGGCTATAACTTTGTTACTTTAATTTTACCAGAAAAATGGTAAAGGAAAAAACATTTCTTTTGATCAGATCTACTCACTGTTAAAATAAATGACTCAACTTCGAAGTCTGTATATATATATATTTAGGAGAATTCATACATGAATCCCAACTATGCTTGGAATCTGTCAAATATGCACATCATGTTATGCACATACAACTAGATGCATGCCGCACATATTATTGGATGTTCACGAAAAAAGTGGAGTCTTTTAGCTTATCTACATTCGTATATTGATTATCAGACTTTTGCCGTACACGCCTAATTGAATTTTGAATCAGAAACACTGCTGTGAATAGGTGATACAACATAGACTATAACACAAAGCCGTGATTAAATTTGAAGTGGAATCGAGACTAGAGGTGGCAGCATTTTATGTAATAGCGCCTCCATTTATGATTCCTACAACAAAAGCTAGTCGTATCAAGGAAATGGATTTTGTGGAGTGTCTTCAGAATCTTCTGAAGCCGACCGCAAATTGGTTACCAAGTTTGTCGTTAATCATCAAAATACGTGAAATTTGACTAGTTTTCCACATATCATATCAGTATGCGATGTAATCAAAGCTTTTCGGTCGGCTTTTTGCCTATTGCTGGTTTACAAAAAAAAACAGACGCACTTGGTGTGGCGATTAGCTCCGAGATGGATTGACATTTTGACAAAATGACATAAAATACTTAGAAAATGCTACATTTTTTCATCTAGCTTGTTCAGTTCTTTTTATGATTTTTGGTAGTTATGTCAAAAACTCATACGAAATAAGTATATAATGTCGTCTTCAGCATAGCCGGTCTAGATAACTGAGGTTAGACAAAATTAAAATATCAAGCTGGCATTCTTATTTTGCTACTAAACTAAGTCTTGTAATATTCCGCGTACACTTCTAAAAATTGAATAGCTATGAGATAATTTACAGGCTTTCTACTAGATGGAGAGAACGCTCGCAAAAAGTGCGATTTCTAATTTTATTGGGTGAAAACTATATTTTGCAGGCTGCAAACGTATGATAAATATCCTCGTCGTGAATAAATGTCCAAACAAAACTAAGTTTTAATGAAAATTGTTCTCACGACAAGTGATGGACAAGAATTAATCCATTAAGAAGGAGCAGCACATGTGTAGACATCACCGCCATGTTTTGGGTTACATCTCTCATCTCGCTCTAATTCATTCGCCTTATCTAACTGTCTACTCTTGATAACTACCCATTGGCTACAGTTTGTGATAAGTTACTTTCAATTCAAAGCTTTGTATCATGCCTTTCTCCTGCCTCTTCATCATGAACCCCTAAAACAGAACTGGTACTGAGAAAAATAGTGTATAACGTTATTGTGTGACGAATCTCGGTGTGGTAGTGATGAATGATGGACAGGCATAAGTCAGAAGGTATATCCAGGAAATACTGGAGCTCAATCTTTGCCGTTTTTTCAAATTCTATTTTCTGGCAATAACTTCCAAGTCAACCTCTATTCATGGCCTCCCAGATCTCGAGACCTTTTGCCCATTATTAAGGCGATCCAGTAGTACTGCAAATATTTTCAAAGTTTGATCACTACTTTCTCCTGCTTATGTCTAACTGTATACAAAATTTTGTTTTGATAAAAACTTTTTTACTGTGTGTTGTATCTTCTTTGCGACTGAGTGTACTTATTGATATATCAATGTTTCTTAATTCAATATCAGGATAAAAAGGCACATAAAAATATAGAGGGTTTAATTAAAAAATTTTTTTAATTCGAAAGCTAGGAATTTTATAGAATCTGAGCATGAAGAAGTCATATAGTACAGAATTAAAACAAAAAATAGTCTAGGAAGAAAAATCGGTATCCACGAAAATCACTGTATACATATTCAAAAAGGCGGGACAGAATACCTTCCCGTGTAGCCTTTTAGTACAAATGATTCTTCTCTATAATTTTCTAGCTTCTAATACCTGTGATGTCTGACAGCATCACAATGCGAACACCCGTACATGAGCCCAGTATGGCCGCAAGGCCTGGAAGCCTGTGGGGCTGGTACTATGGTACATGAGGGAGGAGCCGGGGCTGGTACTATGGTACACGAGGGAGGAGCTGACGGGTACGGCACAGCTCCAGGCACATAGCTGGGTCCAGGAGGTCCAGGCATTGGAGGACCAGGGTAGAACGAGCCAGGAGGCATGCAGTGGCAGCGCTTCGCTTCTCCTGGGTGAGATGGTGGGCCACAGTTACACTTAAAACAGAAATATGCGGATTGGTACTTTTCATTTATGGAGGAGGTATTAGTATAAGCTGAAAAAGGTGAAAGTGATACGTGATACTCGTAGCTTCAATTAATGGTGAATGTGTTCCCCAATGCTATTGACTCGTCTCGTTGAAGCTTGCGTACACGTATTAGTTTTCCTTTCAATCGTTTTCAAGCAAATATCACAAGTATAACGTTAATAGTATAACCTAGAATAGAAAGTCCGAGTTCTTATAAAAGACGGGGCTTTCTTACGGAGAGTCAAGCTCACATTTGTAGACGTCTCTGAGGATTGAGTTTCGTTTGAGGGATGATCTATCTCTCCTTGGATGATAAACAAACAAGAAAACGAGAACGCGTCTCTGAGGGACGTGCACGGGCGGACCTAACATTTACATTTCACAGTAGGCTTCAACAGTTGCCTTCACAGATTTTCAAATCTTCGAAAATTGACAAAATATGCAATATTTTGAAAATCACCAAATTCTCTGAATTTTCAAAATGTTAAACTTCCAAAATTATCAACATTTTCAAAATGTTGAAATTTTTGAAAGTTCTGGAATTTTCTAAAATTTTAAAAATTTTTAAGTTTTAATAATTCTTATAATTTAAATATTCTTAATATTTCGGTAGTCTTGAAGACTTTTAAAATAGGAATCAGATACACTTCAAAAATGTTAAAGCTGTTGAATACCTGTGATGACAAACTGTCCCGAAATACAAATGATAAATCGGACCTTGAACGTTCGTCAACGGAGCGTTATTGTTTGTTTAACATCCAAGGTTATTTCTCAGTCGGCACTCAATTCTCAAGGAACATCCATGGCATCCTAAGGCTCCTTAAAGACACCACTGGCTGTCATTAAATGACTTTGGAATGACTGTATCGTTCAATGATTTTAACAACACAGTAGGCAGCTGTATCTTAACGTAAAAGTACTTAGGCAAAACAACTCATTTAGGTCATCAGACCTAACTTTTTCGGGTCCCTGATCATAAATCAATTTTCAGAACTGCTATCTTCCCAAAATGGCAGAACCCCTTCACTACATCCAGTATCAAACCTGGCAGGACTAGTGAAACGAGGGTGTTTTACTTTCTACGCCCACTGACTAGGAACTATTGTAAAGGTGAAAGGTCTATGAAATTAGATACATATTTGGATGTTAGATGACATATAGATGACGGAATACTATGACACTCATTTCTATCGGTCTGTCCGTAAGTCCTTGGTACGTCTTTAGGTTGGAAAGTACTGCTCGATTTGGATAAATTTTTCACACATTATACACTGTACATACTATCTCTATGTTATGAACGTATCTCAAATTTGATTATCTCTTATCAGTACTTATCACGACTGAATCCTGTATGAATTGTAGATATTGAGAATTGAAGATTGTTCTATAAGGATAGGTACTACACGAGCTTATTACTATGCCAAGGATGAAAAAAATTTGTAGCTTTCAGAAATCGGTACAGTGGTAATGGACAAAAACGCCAAAAACGAAGAAATAAAAATCAGTCAAACTTTTGACGTTTGAGTTGATCCTGATCATTATTTATACGTTCTTTAGGGGTGAAAAATAAGGGACTCATGTGTATGGCATTTTCTGATGTTAGTATATTAATACACTTTCAACCCCGGAAGTTTTACGTACTTATTAGACATGTTTCAGACATCATATATTTCCCCGTAAATTTGGTCTTAAAAAATTTTCACTAGATGGACCCAATACCTATCGGTCGTACGCCACGATGTTATAAGTATTGCATCTTTGGTATTCTAACCGAGTGACTTATAAAAGCAGATGACGCGGTGGCGCGATATGCACATACGAGGTGGGCCTTATCTTTAGATTCGAGCATTACGCTTGGAGTGTAATTTCATGACGTTACTTGCTTTCATGAGGTTATATTATATAGAATAGTATATACAGTATATGAGTACGTATGACTAGCTATTAAAATCAGTTATCAAACACCGTTGACAAATAGTTTATTTTACACCAGTGCTCCAAATAAGTGAAATTACCGTGTACGAACACCCTTAATGCTACAATCTGAAGATTTTTTTTCACAAAGAGCCTAAATATTGCACTAATGGTCCTAATAAGGCCTACGCCTTTTTCATTTCATTTCACTACATGGAAAATTCTACTAGAAGTTGTTTCGAAGAGGTGGGAAGTATAAAGTCAATCTACTTGACGCCATTTTTTCTGTTCATTTTATCGTTATCAAACGGAAGTACGTTTTGCTAAGGTTTTCCGAAAAATGTCGTTTCTGAGCCATGATTGTACGGGATGTAAGAAAATTGTCAATATTTCATTTGGGCTAGTCCGTCCCTAACGAGTGACTTATTATTTTCTATTGGCACTGTTATGTGAGGCCTCAATTGATTACTGAAATTTGAAAATATCCATGTCGCCACTTTATTCTCGGACACCCATTATAAAGCTTTGTAATATAGCTCAGGGACGAGACGCTTTGATGAAAGCTTGAACTTTTTACGTTTATTACGTCTTGGTATTTTTTGGTTTCCCGCCCACTTCATACTCTTAAAAAGTTTTTTTGAGAAAAATTTCAGATAAGCTCATAATTTTCGGCTTTGTTCTTGTGTGCATCTTGTTTTATACCACTGCTGGTTTTGCTGCTCGTTTTGTCATTTTTGTGTGATAATTCCCGGCACTGTTGTACAGAAAATGAAGTTGAATCTAAGTCTAAGTGAAAATACATACCTGCGTAGGTCCCGGTCCATATCCAGGTGCTGGGCAATATTGGGATCCAGGTGGACCATTCCAGCTCATTGTTGCTATAATATACGAACAGCCGATTACACACTGTAGATATTTTCAACTCTACCAGGTTATAAATGTGTGACAAAACTGATTATCTCTTATCAGTAGTTATCACGACATGTATCATCGCTATTGAGAATTGAAGATTGTTCGATAACGATAGATACTATTTTCCACAGGTGACTCAGTGTTTTTAGAAATACGAGTAATACTGTTTGTTGTTGGCTCAGGTGGATAAATCTTATGATTGTTTTGAACTGATCACACCACGGGTTAATCCGTTGTTGATGCATATCTATACTTTTTAAGTTGAATGCCTTATTCAAAAACAATTCTTTTGAATTGTTACTTCTTGAGAAAAAATAAGGGCAATTACAGTGGAGTTGTTGTAAGCAGGTTACCTCGGATCTGCAATTGATGTCGGATGACGTCCCTGCTTCCTTCAATTACTTGACTTTTCACTTATTAAATCAGGAGAAACTGGGAGACTAGGACACCTTCTGTTATCTTTCTATTTCTTAAGTGCTACAGTACCATAGTTGCCAAATGCAACGTGGAATCTTATGTAATAGGATACATAGAACGAAACAGTTTTACAATATAAATAAATTAAATAAAGTCCCAAACAGAAACAATAAAAATGCAGTTTTGAAAAATTCAAACGAAACTTTTTTTTATACTCAAGCTACCACGAAGGCCTAAGGCCTAAACACCCATGGGTACCGTGGAGCTAAAGGAGGATACAGGGGAATTGGTGGGGGGACGCCACACGGACTCTATCGAGGGAACACGTGTGCATGCAGCATGCACACATTCTGGCCCCGCCTACAAGATCCGCCGGGTGGTACCTACGCGTACGACAGACACAGACCGTCTACCACCTACGGACAATCACAACATTCATAGCCAAGAGAAAAGCTTGTGACTTGTAAAGAGCTGTCCTAGATTTTGCGCATTTTTTCTACGACCTGGCCTAGATACATTATATTGTGCATGTGGAGATAATTTATGGATCATTTTGTAATGGAAAAATATATCAGAATCGTGCAACCATTCTCTTTTTTTTTATGAACATTGCGATAGAATAGAAAATGTTCATTCAGATCGAGCATTATTCCCACTTGGATAATACGCACGTTAGCAATATATCCTTTTAACGAGATCTGCCATAATATGTCATACGGCGAGGGAAAATGGAATAGTCAGAAACACGTTTTTTTATGTTCACGTCATTTCTTGCAACGCGCATGTCTGTCGGCTTACGGAATCATGCAATCTAGCCCCAGACATATTTTTGGGGTTTTCTCAACGATGTCCAAACAATCCGCAGACAATTTCTGACCTGAAGCAAGACATGGCAAGACATGTCTCAAGCTAGAATTGAAGTTGAGCCGTAATTGTGGCAGAAGGCTATAATCTGTTGGAACAGTATGTCGCATTTTCCAAAAATGTTGTTTTTATGTTCCAAGCTGCCTTAATTATGTGCTGCGTAAATTCATGTACACCTTATTGATTTTGCCTTAATTTGCGAAAAAGTATTATACAATGCTTGAACGTTTATCAATTTTAACATCCCGTCTTCGTGTTTCTCTGATAGACGGAACTGTTGTTAAGATAAATGTAATCAAAGGCTTACATGTTTTTTTAGTAGCGTAAAATGATGGATTCATCACGTTAAGATGTAGCTTCCGTCAGTTCTTGTTTTTAAGAGACACCTGCTCGCTTATCAATTTTGTCATCAGTCAATCGTTATGGGCAAATTTTTATGCAAAAATTTAAATCCCAGAGAAACTTTTTATAATAATGATCAATTATCAATGTAAATGCCATTTCAAGGAATATGAAACTTCAACTCAATTCAAGCAAGATTTCTTTATGCCTAAAAGTATGAGCATGTTGGTATATTTCACTCCATTACGTTCTTGACATATGTATAGTTGAAAAAATATCAATATTAGTATCTCAACAAAAGTTTTATTTTTCTTCTTATATTCACTTTTCAAACTTCAACGACTTCCTTCACAATGGGTACATCCATACATGATCCCAGTGTGTCCACATGGTCTTGGTCCTGTAGTAGGGTACGCTGGCGGATATGATGAAGGATAAGTAGGGTACGAATCTGGTGATATTGGTGGTGGAGCACTTGGCTCATAAGCTGGCACTGGAGGAGGCGGGTAATGTTGAGACATTCCTGTAAATAGGAACTTATTAGGTACTTAGAAATTACTATACTAGCAGAATACGGCATCATCTTCATTATTTGTGGCTGTATTGTATTTTGAAGCCAAGGAGAGAAAGAGGAATTAAAGGGAGAGATGGATATAGGTTATCCTAAGCAGATGTAATGCTTTTTACCCTACTCACTCGCGTATCATTTTACGGCAGTAGTTCATTGGTTCTGGTATTAAATAAAAACGTCGTCTTGTTTAATTTAACTCTTTGTACTTAGCAATGAGGATTAAGAGATATTTAATACAGTTTGACAGCACATGACAACATGGCCAGAACGTACCGGTGTTCCTCAGAGCTTCGTCCTAGGAACAATTATTTACTCACTGTTTATTCACGACGTCTCTTGCCCCAGCAAGAAGACTACGCTAACTGATTAAAATTCGACAACGCAGGCTATTTATTGTACCAAAAAATATGGAGACTCCCCAGCCGAGGTTTCGGTAGACTGATGACGTATACCATGGAAAAATCTGCTAAGTAACTTGGGGTCACCCTTGATTAAGGCCCGTATCGTCAGTCGTCCCTACAATTGTAGGGCGCGTTTATGGCCTCCTTGATTGTTATATTCCTTTCTCTCCTGCAAAAACTTCTAGATTACACTTGTCCCGTGTCAGCGTCAGCGCTCTCCTATTGTGAAGATATGTTTTCTTTTTAAATTGTAGGAAATTGCAGGCTGATAAAACATGATATAACTCAAAAGCAAGCACAATTTAATGCAAATAGATGTTTGTGCCATAACCTCAAAAGTAGAGCGCTGACACGGAGAAGTAGAAAAACTATGACAATCAAGGAGGCCATAAAGGCGCCCTACAATTGTAGGAACGACTGACGATACGGGCCTAAAGTATAACCTGACGGCAGCGTTGACAACAAAAGTCTAAATTACGTTTAGGCAAGTGTATCCTTCGTTATGCAGATCCTACAAATTGAGTTTGATAAACAAAGTTTGACTATATAAAATCAATATTAGACCAGCATTACATATGCATGTACGGCTTGGTGTTTTCTTGCCAAGATACACATGCAAAATCTTCTACTGCAAAGTAGAACTTTACCAACAATTTGCAAGATATGTCTCATACGAGACACTACACAGAGACCTTTATATTCCTTTTTTAAAGGGTTATGTCAAGCTTCAGGCGCAGAGACGTTGTAGTCAAGTGTTGCGTGACTCAGTGGGCGACACAGTGGAGCAACTTAGTAAACAGTCAATGCTAAGGCCCGCACTGTGGTCAAAAACTTAGTAAATTCCAAATTACAGTCTAACAAAACCCGAATCTTAACTTGTTTTCTAGTTTACCTCAAAATCAATCCGTATACCAAGGCAAAAAGCCTAGGTGTTTCCTCTTAAGCTCATACACTTCTGTTTTTCTTTGCTCATATGTTTACATTTCATCATAACAAATTTTGACTTGACTGGTTCAAAAAGTGGTAGGACGAGGCTTTTTTTAAAATTACTGTAGGTTCATTACTTTTATTTGGTGAGTATCTCTGGGTTCTAAGTTAAAATAACAAATATATGTTACTCAAACCGCTGCAACAAGTAAAGTGCTACAAAATACACTCAATAATTGCCTCTAGCCATTTCCACTTTGAAGGTTGCCAATGTCTTTTTTATAGTGAATTTGAAGTGTTGCGCCCACGCGCTTATATAAAAATACATAGTTGAGTATCCCAAAGTTCTATCAAGTACTAAAATGAAAATGAAAATGATGATAAAAATTCAGAATACATCTGTTCTAAAATATTTAGGTACGAAAAATTTCATAGTTGCATAGTCAATTTGGGATTTCAGTTATCTTCAGTGCCGAACATCCCTGCTTATGGTCCTTCTCGTGAGATGTGAGCACCAGAGTGCCATTCAATTATCTGTGTTCTTTGAAAACTGCTGTAACGTGCCAAAATCACAAAAAATCCTGATGTGAACAGGTAAAATATTATTTTAATTAACGATTTCATAGATATGTATACATATGTTGATTATTGCTGACTGAAATTCTTAGAGTGTTCTTGATTTCGTTTTGCATTTTATGTATTCAGATATGGAGCAGTGAATACGTGACACCTTCTATTGGGCATTACATTACATTGATCGTGATTTTGATTTTTAAGCTGCCATAACCTTATTTCAGAACAAGCGATACATTTCTGAGAGTATATCACTTTAGTACATTTTTATCTTTTCTTGCCTTTGCTTTACTTTTCTTGTAAAAGAAATGTACATGGTTTTTCTTCAAGTTTGAGTGTTTTCAATGAGTAGCTTTCTCTCTCTAGGTTTTTTTTTATACCGTAAATTTGGGGAACGAGGCAAGTAGCCTTGTGACGTGCCCACTATTGGCCACCGTTTTTTTTACCTGAGCATTTGTGCGCTGAGAACATCTCGGCTGCGCCTGGAGCTGTAACTAGAAGAAGATCTCAATACAGATAAGTTTAGGTTTAGGCGCTAAAATATCTATACATGCACGTGGCCCGATCGCTTAAAAGAAAGAACTTACTGCTGAAGGTTAAAAGTCCTTAAGAAAATGGATGTGCTAGCACCCAAATCAAAACATGCGGTACCAAATAAAAAGATGTACTACTCCATAAACTGGTGTTTGGGTGTCTAATATCCCAGAATCTGGAAGCTAACGAAACGACGCCCACACCACAATGTCAGCAGGAAAGTAAAAATGACGCAGAAGAGGCCTTGAAGAAGGTTTGTTCGATAGGAAACCAAAAGGAACGGAGAACAACCGGTAAAGAAGCTATCTTGATAGGTAAAGAAGGTATCTCGATAGGAAACCAAATATTCATATACAGGCTATTACGTACACAAACCACAGAGTCACACTGGTAGGCGGAACCAACTTTACGAGGGACCAATAATATTTTATGTAGAAATTTCTACGATAGTCATTAATAAAATACTATAACATTAGTGTCCAAAAGATTTCAACACAATACTGAATCGATAAGAAGGAAAGATATAATACATGTGAAATTACGTAGTCGTGCCATAAGTTCTGTCCCATGATAATCTCATGATAAAAATGAAACAAGATAAGATATATTTATATGAAAGATATTATTTATTCGACAACATTTTTAGAATTCATAATCAAACAGTTTTATTCAAAATGTCCCCCCTTGGCCTTCACACACTGCTTCAATCTCGCGGGCCACGCATCTATCACTGCACGCACAGCTTCCAAAGGAATAGCTGCCGCTGATCGGATCAAATCCGCTTTCAGGGACTCGATATTACGGTGGGCTTTGGAGCAGGCCAACTGCTCTAGCAGGTCCCACAACTTGTAGTCTAAAGGATTGAGGTCCGGACTCCCTGAGGGCCAATCTTCCGCAGCAATGAACTCTGGCACATTGCTTTCCAGCCAGCGCTGCGTACTCTTAGCCTTGTGAGCGGGGGCGGAATCCTGCTGGTAGACCCAGTGTTGGTTGGCAAACAATGTACCACTTAAAGGCTTGACGATAGGATCCAGTATGTCGCTCTGATAGTTTGCCGCTTTTGTTTTCACGCCCTGTTTACAGAAATGGAGCTGAGTGACCCCTTCGTAGGACACCCCCCACCAAACCATGACTGACGCAGGGTGGTGGCCTCTCTCAACTCTCGGAATGATCTCCGAAGCTTCCTGTGAACTCCTTGCATACACTTTGTCATTTTGTCGGTTGAATTTTTCTTCTATGGTGAAGATTTTCTCATCCGTGAACAAAATCTTTCGGAATCCCCCAGCTGCGTACCTCTCCAAGAGCTTCTTGGATCTTGTCGCCCTGATGTGTCGCAAGGTGGCCGTAAGTCGCTGGCCCGTACGTCTCCGGTAAGCCCCTAGCCCTAGGTCTTGTTTAATGATGCGCGACATCGTCCGGACAGGAATCTTCATTTCCCTGGATAGGATCTTCTGCTTCCGGAGTGGATTCCTTTGAATCCTGGCTTTTACGGCTATGATGGCTGCTGGAGTCCTTATTTGACGAGGTCTTCCGCTTCTTGGCCTGTCATCAACAGAGGACGTCTCACTGTACCGCTGAATGGTCCTAGACACAAATTTACGCGATATTTGAAGGCCGCGTAAGAGTTCAAAAATCTGACTAGCACTGTGATTACACTTATGTAAAGCTATCACTGCAATACGGTTCTCTGCCTTGCCCCACTCCATCGTTATGCTTCGAGAGATCAATACAAACTGAGGTATATGTAATTACCCGAAAACCGCTTAATCAACTGACACCACAATGTAAACAATCGGACTAGTATTAACAGGTCTACACTTGTTTGAAAACGAGGGACAGAACTTATGGCATGACTATGTATACAATCAATAAACTATGATATTTGCCAAAAGAAAATCATTGAAAAGGGTTTGGCCTAGGAATTCGCACTCTACTATTAATAAAGAGGAATTTAAATCACTGGTTAATGATCAAAACAGTAAAAAATATTACGTGATTTTGGTACGATACACTGCCAGTTGAGTAACCTGGTAGAATATTAGATTTCAATGTAGGGTGCTTTATGTTTTTTTACGTACTTTCACAGTAACTACAGTTGTACACTACACCACTATGTCTACAAGGCCTTGGAGGATAAATAGTATTGTACCTCTCACACCTTTTACAGCCATACATGGTGCCTGTATGACCACAAGATCTTGGCGGATATTTCACCATTTTTTTACTATTCGAAGCGAATAACAACAATATTTGTACGAACTATGCACAATAAAGTTAGTTGAGTATTTAGTTTTATACAGTAAATTATAAAATTGTGTTTCAGCTATCTTATCTCTCTATACTTAAATGAAGTGCATTGTTTAGTACTTGTTTGATAGCGGCAAATAATGGAACTTAATATGCAGAAAACTGTTTTGCTGTTCCTAAAAATCACCCTTTGGTCAAATTAATGGAACTACGAGTAATAAAACAATCCTGGAACTCTAAGAACGTGGATTTTTTAAATTAGAGTAGGAGTAATAGCTTGAGAAGTACCAGAAACAGTAGCAACTCCAATATACTTGTGACGATCTTAAAAATTACTAGCTGAATCCCAAAAAAACACAAATGCAATTCATTGGTTGCATTTTTAGGAACAATTAAGCTCTACTCAATCAAATTTGTTGCCTTGATTAAGTTTTCTGACATGTTATATCTTCTCTTTAGTAATGAATGTAGAGGCTTGTCACTACAAGCTAGCAAACGAGTTCATAGTGAGACCCAAGCAAGTACTTGAAGGTTATAGGTATCGAGTGAGACTACTAAAAATTATAAACATCTGTAGCTTTCGAAATAGCAAGAAGGACCCGTCTATCCCATGTGCTGAAGGGAACACAATCGGTCCACTTCTCAATCCAAACCCCAAACTTTATTCAGCAGATTTTCTTAGACAACAGGTTCGAGCCACAAATATTTAATTGTTAATCGTGCCACATTCCACAACATTCACTGCCACTAAAAATTGACACATTCATGATCTTCTAATTGGTGCTATACAAACTGCTATATTTTTTCGAATGAAAAGACAAACAACAATCTTGAGCATGCCTGCAATAAAGGAACAGGAGCAGAAATAGAAGAATTGGTAACTCTGCTTATTGGCTTCATCGGGCCCAAGTGGAGGTGCATTAAAAATACCGAAGTGAAAACGTATACCCATCACATCTGGATCCAAGTGTAACCTAAAGTAACACGAGCATTCTTATTTTGGCTATTCTCCGTGGCGACGTTAGTTGAAGCCTTGTAAACCCGAGGTCTCTGACCAAAGCCATAAAAGTGCCTGCTGGCTCTTGTTAGTAGCTTCTAGTTGTATTTCCCTTTCCGTCCTTGCTTTCCTTTGGCTTACACCTGGATTCGGATGTGATGGGCATATGTTTTCGCTCCGGTGTTTTCGATATTTGGGCCTGATGAGTCCAGTAAGCAAAAACGTACGTCGCTTGGCTTTCCAATCCTTCTATTCCTGCTGCTGTCCTTTATGGCGGATATGCCCAAAACTCATCTGTTCTTTTTTTTCGGAATAGGGGTTAATTGATTATTCAGGTATAAGCTTTTCTTGATCTACAAAGAAAATACATACCTTCACAATGTTCGCAGCCGAAAGTAGGTCCCATATGTCCGCAAGGCCTTGGTGGAAACATTTGCCTCACTCTTTCGCAATGTTCACAACCGTACATTATACCAGTATGCCCACAGGGACGTGGTGGGTAGCTATAGCTGCTCATCTCACTAGAAGTCACCCTAACTCCAAATAGCCAGGTATATTATGTACCTTGTATGGAACAATGGGTGTAAATTGTTGCAGGTATAGACTGATATTAATTTGTTAATTCACTTTCTGTTATCTTATCACATGTGTGGTCGTAAATATTAATTATGGTGTTTGTTTGTTGACACGTTTGGAGCTTTAAAATATCGTTGATGGTCGTGATATTATTTTTTTGTAGGTAAGGCAGAAATAAGGTATTGAGCACACACAATGCTTTCCAGAAGGCTGCCTTACTTAGTCCTTGTATGGATGAAGTTAACAAACTGAAAGATGAAATTGACGCATTGGTACTCTATTTTAACGTAAAAAACTTATCAGTTCCAGAATTGCGCCCGGTAGCTCCGAAATTTTCAACACTTTTACGCTAAAACAGCATTTATGCATCAATTGTATTGCCCCAATTTCAGCTTTCTAACTTGACCCGTATGTAGTAGTGGAAGGAGATTTTTTAAAAACACAGTGTCAAAATGTGGCATCGACTTAAAACAACTTTTGCGATTCAATTGTTGAGAATCGCGAATCTACAGAACAGTGAAAATATTGAGGTATGCTCTAGAATTTCATGGATATCAAATATTTACAAAACTCGCTCGATAGTTTCAAAAAACTATCTTTATGAGGATAAAAAGTTTTTCAACTCGACCTTTAACAACAGTAACCGAAATTGGATGCAAACATAGAATTTGAAAGAGTTCGGAATAGACGTACAAAATTGCATCAGTCAACACAAAAATGGAAAGTCAAAGTCCGCCACGAATGTACAAGTGCCATTTTTGATCTAAGAACATTGCTCTACCACGCCCATGTGAGTAACAGACTTCATTAGGGTGTGTGCTTCTGGGATATGAAAACAAATTCACAAGATGTTTTTGTACCCAAAAAACAGGGTAGTTAGGTGTTTGGTAGGATTACCTGACACAAAGTCTTGTAAAGAGGTTTTTAAAAATCTTAGTCTTCTAACCCTTCAACGGCCTATTCATTTTAGAGATGTATGTTTTCAAAAATATTGATAAACCATCAAGTGTTAGTGATGTCCATGGTATAAGTATATACGCGACATTATTTATAAGTACCATATAGGAAATTTAAAATTGGCATGTACGCCCCTGATTTACTAGGTATGAAGCTGACCAACACATTACCTCGAAGTGCTAAGTCGATCGTGAATTTTAATTTGTTTGTCCCTCAAAAATTTTCAGTTGGTCCATGTAATGTAGTATCATGAGTTTATGTATATTATTTTTACTTTTTTATATTATTGCCTTTAATATGCATATTCCATTTTTACCTTCCTGTAGGTGTTATGAATTCGTTTTTTCATCCTTCACCATCCCGATACGATTTGTTGTAAATTGCCTTGTGGTGAATATAAATAATTATTATTATTACTATTATTATTATTATCATTACTATTATTAACTCACATCTTGCCACAAGACGTCCGTTCAACCTCAGACACTCTTAGCCGGTCTCTTATCACGCCGCCGTTACGTTTCACGTCTCTGCCGGTCGCTAAAACCCACCTATTGTGAAGTGCGCCCCAGTAGTTCGGTTTTTAAGCGCAAAACAAGTGTTTTCTGTTGAACTTCACCAGCAGCTTATTGAAACTTAGGTGCGCTATTCAGAACCCCCAGCGGTGCCTACTCTCTAGTGTCGTTCTGCTTCACGGTAATGCTCGGCCTCACAGACGCAACTGTACAAATTTCGTTGGAAATCACTGAATCAGCCCCCATACAGCCCTGACTTGGCACTATCAGACTTTCATATTTTCTGCATAATTTAAAGAATTTCTTGATTGAAAACTTTTAGAAAATTATGGCATGCTGAAAGAAACAGTTACTAACTGGTTTGACTAACATTTGGCAGCAAACTTTGATGATGGAATCCAAAAGCTGGTGTCACAACTTGACAAATGCTTAAATATTTATGGTGACTTGTTGAAAAGTGGAGAAATGTCCATACTTTAAATTGTAATACAATTTACGTTTGTGAATAAAGCTTTTCTGACTCCGTTACAAAGCAGTTCTTACTCAAAAAGTGACCCTCATATAGATCGAAATTGGAAATTCCAATTTTTTCATAAACAGGTTTTGTCCTGTTTTTTTTATATCGAAACAGCCGCGCAGGCAGAAGCCTAAATGCCGGAACACCGCGGCTGCTATGATGATCCCAAAGAAATTTTGTTAATACGATTTTTGAACTGCCTAAGGTTAGTAGAACTGGGAAAAGCTTCCTCTTGTAGATTGTTCCACAATCTAGACACCCTCGGGACAAAGGAGCGGTCGTATCGGCCAGTTCTGGATGTACGAAGTTTGACACGGTTAGGATGGGACGACGAAGTCAGGCGGGTTTGTCTGGCAGGCACATCGCGCGGCGGCATCATGGAAGAGAGCTCTGAGGAGCAAAGCCCGTTGGTGTAGCGATAGAAAAGAGCTAGATCGCCGACGGCTCGCCGGTGCGAAAGAGTCACGAGACTGTCTGTTAGAGAAGAGTCATCGATCAGTTGGACCGCCCTCCTCTGGACAGCATCGAGCATGGACAATGTAGTCGGGGCGGCAGCACCCCAAATGTGTGAGCAATACTCGAGGCTAGGCCTTATCTGGGCCTTGTATAGAGTGAGAAGGTCATGCGGAGAAAAGTACTTCTTAGCCCTAAACAAATAGCCTAGCTTTTTCCCAGCAGCTGCAGCTATTGAAGAGATGTGTTCGTGCCAGATCAGGTCCTCGGTGATCTGGACTCCGACCAGCCGAAGTGAATGGCTCTTTGGTAGAACTCGGCCGTCCATCGAAACTGTATGAGCGCTAGGACGCTTTTTGTTCGTCAAAGTACAGTACTGTGTTTTGGAAGCATTGAACTGTACAAGATTGTTGCGTCCCCAAGCAGTGATAGCCTCCAGGTCTCTTGTCAGAGAAGAAGTCGTCGCTAGTCTTCTTTTTTCCAGCTCACCGGCAGAGATCGGCTTGTCACTCTGAATTCCTGCATGTAGAGTGCTGTCATCAGCGAAGCTGTCGATTGGGTTGATCGTGCAGGAAAGGAGGTCGTTGATATGTAAGAGAAACAGTGTTGGAGCCAAGACCGATCCCTGGGGAACACCCGCGTTGACGTTGTGGATGAAGGCAGCGTGCCACAGCTGATCGAACGCTTTTGTGATGTCAAGAGCAACGACATGAGCCTCACCATGAGACTGGATGAGTTTACTCCACAGTTGCGTGACGTAAGCTAGGAGGTACCCTATGGATCGTTGGTGCCGGAAACCGTACTGCCTGTCGCTAATCAAGCTGTGACGTTCGAGGTAGTCCAGAAGCTCGCGATTTATGCACCTCTCCATCACTTTACTTATAACAGAAAGCAGAGCTATAGGCCTGTAGTTGTAAGGGTGGATCTTAGATCCTTTTTCTTGGGATGGGCTGTACATGAGCAAATTTCCAGTTTTCTGGGAAGGTGCCGGATTCATAAGATATCTGGAAGAGACGCGAAAGAACTGGAGCAAGCTACGCTGCACATCTCTTCAGTACAATGGCAGGAATCAAGTCCGGACCAGAAGCTTTGTTGATGTCGAGCGACAAGAGCACTCGTCTTACGATCTTATGCCTGAATGTTACCTCCCGCATAGTGTGGGGAACCCTTTGAATTGACGGCACTTGGGCGTTGGTGGGGACGTCTATGGTGGAGTTGGCAGCAAAGATCTTAGCTAGCAGTTCCGCCTTGGCCTTTGAGTCGAATACAATAGTTCCATCCTGACACGTAAGTGGTGGAAGGCTACTATGTGAGAAGTTCTTTTCAATCTGCTTGGCCAGCGTCCAGAAAGACCGACTGCCATTGCGCTGCGACAGTACCCTGTGCCTAACTTTTATATCATGCTGGCTTTTGGCATTGCGAACCGTTCGTTATATTTGTTCGACGCATCCGCGTCAGTGAAACAGACATCTCTCCAAGGAAAGCTAGAGAAGAAGTCTCTGAGCCCCTCCCATTCGGCGTGTCCGTAATGCCAAGCTTTGCGGCCTGTACGAGTTTCTGCTGCCACAGCGGCTTCTGACGGAAACCTAACCTCCACAACACCGTGATCTGAGTTACCCAGGGGGGACAGGACAGCAGTGCTGTAAGGGATAGGATGCGTGGTCAGAAAGAGATCCAGCAGGCTACTGGAGTGTGACGAGACGCGGGGAGAAAAAAGTAGGGCTCGTCACCAGCTGGGTCAGCCCTTGAGTAAGAGCGAACGCTTCGACTGCACGACCTGCTGCATCGGTCTTGTTTGAGCCCAACCAAAGCTCATTATGGGCATTGAAATCACCGAGAAGAACTACCTCTGAAGCGGGGTGATTGATGTTCAGGAAGTCGATCTGGACGGCGAGGTATTCGAGTAGGTCATCCCAGTTATGGTTCGAGGGAGAGCGATAAAGGCAGCAAATAAATTTGGGTGATGTTTTGGAGTTGAGGCGAAGCCACAGAATGTCCTTCCGGTCTGATTCCAAAGAAAGATCCCTGGAGCAGGAAAGACTGCTGCGGACAAAAGCCACAACTCCCCCGTTCTTTCTCAGATTGGAGTGCACCTCGTAGTTTGTGATGTTGAGATGGTTAATCGGTACAGTCTCTGAGATTTTTGTCTCCGCCAAGAAAAGCACGGCGGGAGGATTGGATTGCAGGTAGTGATGAACATCAATGTTGCTGTTAATCTCGCAGATGTTCGAAAAACAAATTTTATCTTCGATGTTGTTCCATCGAGCCCACCCTCCACCCGAACATTCTGAGATTTCCGAGATACTGTGGATTTAAACACATTTATTTACACATTTTATACTGTTATTATATTAAAAAAAAGAAGGACGACTTAACGTCACTCCTGAAGATCCTAATAGGTAATCAATACTTACAGTTCTCTGAATCTGCAGAAATTCTTGGTGTTGTTTTTGTCACAGAATTAAAATTTATAAAACATGTCAAAAGTATAGCGAAAAAAACTTATCCAAGGGCGCGTACTCTAACTGCACACAAATATCTACTAAATTTCAAGTTCCATGTTTAGACATCTATACCAAAAACCCAATTCAAATATCCAAAATAATTGTATACGTTTGCTCAGCAAAATATCCAATACTCAATTGGTTGAAAATAAATGATTTGGTTAAATATCACTACTCAGTTTTCATTCATAAATTATTAATTACGAAAATAAAATTTATTTACATTCATTCTAGACCACTTAGAGATATCTAGGTAGGTAGGATATCTCAGTACTCAATAACCCTATTCCAATGCCGCAATGCTGCCACCATATATAATTCCTTTCCAAGATTGTATAAGCAATACTCATTAGCAACTTTTCGACAAAAAGCGAAATCATATAACTTTAATGTTTCTAACAATTTTTTTGCTTTTCTAGTTTGTGGCGTTGTTTGCCTTGGAAAGTATGCCAGTTTTGACTTTATTGTAATAATTTATTACTACAAATTTAAATTTGCTGTGAATAATATTTCATTATTATCAACATATGCTAGTGACTTTTATGGCTAAATGTAAGAGCAGCAAACGCTAAATTTCGCCGTTCAAGTCATACTCAAGCTGCATTACAGTGTTATTGTATATAAAATGAAGATGTTGATGACTGTTATTATTATTATTATTATTATTATTTGTTCATTCAACTATCTCCTCTGAGAGGGTTTTCTATGCTTAATGCAGGCGTATACCAAAGCATGTAAGCAATTTAAAGGCAACTACCAATATTGCAGGTTACTGTGTCGAGTTTTCGCATGCCACGACCCTACATACAGACTTCTGCATGTCTCCAGTAACGCGGCTTTCTGATATTTTTTTTGTAAACATGTTGGCCAAGGTATAGCTTTTCAAGACTTACGTGTAACTTCTGTGGCGCCAATAACCACCGGTACAATTATAACTGCATCCATTTCCCTCATCCGCTCTATTTCTTCTGACAGCGGTATATACTTCTTGATTTTTTCTGAGTAGGTACTTTCAAGTTTGATAGGGAACGGAACCACTATATCTATTATTATTATTAATATTATATTATGAAGTCTATAAATATCTACTGTCAATAATAATGGAAATTTTCATCTGATAACGTGAGATGGACAACATTTTGGGATACATGGTATCTCGCCAAGCGTCTGCGAAACAATAAAAACAACTTCCCCATTCCCTACAGTTTATTTATTGAAATTAACAATAAGTAGATAGCATTATAATATTAATGATTTCAGATATAAGTTCTGCAATTCCAATCACCATCGCCTATAGTAGTTGTGGCAATGCAGACACCCAGTTACGAAATAATTGTGTGAGCATGGGGGTGCTGGACCCCATTGAGGGTAACATGGGGGCTGATGATGATAGTGATGGTCTCTGTAATGGCGGTCATATCTGTGATAATGATGGTGATGTCTCATATGCGGAGGAACGAAAATGTGTTCCAAGATCCTTCCTATCGCACCACGGTGCTCATGGGGTGGTCTGTGGTGTTCTGAACAGGGCGGTCCGTCCCTCATGGTGAACGCTGAATAAAAAGATAGTGAGGATAGACGCAGTGTCAGAAATAATAATAATAATATCAGGCAGGGGGTACTTTCTGAAAAAAGGATGCATTAGAAATAGAGACTCGTATTTCTAAAAAACTATCCAGATTGGACAAACTCGTAATTTTTTTGGATATCTTTGGAAAATTGTATCTAAAGTATTTCTGGTTTCAGAAATATTTACCTACTAAAATATTTAGATCCAGAACATTCTCGACCCAAAAAAATGAGTATGAATTTCTTTACCTACTCATAGACGGAAAGTGGTAGAACCACTTCATAATAGAACTAGCTCTTGAAGAAGTTATAAACAATATATAGGTGAAAAATTAAAGCTTCCGCTTTTTGTTGGGTACTTCGACAAAATTTAAGCAAAGAGGACTCTTTATACTTTTTTTAATTCTCTCTAGCTTTCAATGGACTTTGCCATCATCATCAGGAGCTGCAATTGCAATGATAACAGTAGCAACAAAAGTGTAAAATGAATTTAAATTGAATCAACTTACAGTAGTATGTGAGGATGTTGCTAATTGTTGTTTTCGTATAGGATGAGGGAAACGTCCAGTAACATAGTGAGAGCTGGATACATGGTACAATGGTTAAAATTATATAAAATATGACAAGACAAGTTAATGACAGATTAAAAATTATATAGTAGAAAACATTAGAGCATTACGTCGTGAAGCCACTTGATGATTGCACAAAATGGTGGTCATGGAATAATGAGTGAGATGAACCTTTGACAGAAGGCCGAAGGTTGTCAATGTCTGTGTTGAAAGATGGAACAAATTGTGGGCGTGTGCCAATACGTTGCCAAATCACTTCAGATGATGTGATTTTCAGAATGTTATGTAAGAAATTGTTAAACCGACCAGAGGCAGTTGAATACAATATATTTTAATTGATGGGAATTTTAAATTAACAATTATTAATAAATCGTGAGAAGAGAATTATTAGATTTTGAGTGGAATGAAATTTGTTGGTGGAATCGGTCAAAACACAGATTGTATTTATGGTTGTGAAAAGTCGAAATTTGGGGAGATATGTAAGTTCTCCAATTTTTCGCAGTTTAACAAATATGAGTAAATGACACTCAGTTGTTTAATATCTGTCTTTTTGTTGATACAGTTGTTATTCATGAAAATGTGGGACATTTCCAGGAATAAACGTTTGGAAAGGTGTTTGTCTTTATCAAGAACTTTGATACTTGTGTAATTCATAGAATGTCCTGTTGTGTTAACATGAGATGCTAGAGCGCATCTTTCAGGATGTAGCCTAGCATCACTTTTGTGTGATGTAATCCTTCCTTTAAGAGATCTGGAGGTCTGACCTATGTATATTTGGTTGCAGTTGTTGCAATTGATAGAGTAGACTGTGTTAGTTAAGCCAAGCAGCGGGACTTTGTCTTTCATTTTTGAAAAAATGCGGTTTATAGTGAGGACGGATTTGCAAGCAATTCGAAAGTTCAAAGGACTGCACAATCTGATCAGCTTAGGGGTCAGTTCCTTGATATAGGGCAGGACAGCAAAACCAGGTCTGGAGTCTGGGTTGGTGCTTGTACTGTTTGGATTGATGCTATTATTGGGAATTACATCAGTTCCGTTATTATTAGGGGTTGTGTGACTATTACTTGTATCACCAGAGTTCGGCAAAATATTGGAAGGTGAACTAAATAAGATCTTGTTAATCAGACACTTTGGATAACCATTATTGATGAACAGTTTTGATAGTTTATGTAAATTTGAGGTGTGAAAGTATTATCTGAGATGCTGATTACCCTTGTTTTCATCTGTTTTAGCAAATTGATTTTAATCCCTAGCTTATGGTATGACCTAAAATTGAGAAACCGACCTGAGGCCATAGGTTTCTGGTACCAGTCTACCAATAAATTGTTGTTGTTGGTGCGGATGAGTCTTGTGTCTAGAAAGGGGACAGACAGGTTCTCATCTTCTTTTTCATTGGTAAATTGGATGTAGGGGTCATAGCTGTTGAATTCTCTGACAATACCATCCAGACCTATGGAGGGGAGGCATAAAATAATGTCATCTACGTATTTTTTTATGAAGAAGAGGTTATAGGGTAGTGTCGGAATAACAGTGTCAAGTAGATCATCCATGACATATTCTGCCAAAATTGGTGATAGAACAGATTCCATAGGACAACCATGTGTTTGAGAATATATTTTGTTGTTGAAAGAGAAATAATTGTTATGAAAAAGGAATGTTATAATGTTGGTGAAAGATTCTAGAGATATGTTGCAGTGTTGACTGATCTCATTCCAGTGTTTATTAATAGTTCTTGTACATGCATCCAGATAGATATTGCTGAATAGTGACATAACATCAAGACTGGCGATAATATGATCGGCTGGTATTGTCAATCTGTTGAACTGACGAGAGACCTCAAATGAGTCTTTGATGTAGTAATCATTATCTGCATGTGCTGATTTTAGTGTTGTCGATATTAATGAACACAAAGCCTGGGTGGCTTAACCTATTGATGCAACTATAGGTCTTACTGAGAGTACGGGTTTGTGAATTTTCGGAAGTGCATAGAATTTTGGAGGGACAGAGTCATAAGTGGTCAAAGTTCTTTTTTGTTCTTGGGTTATTTGTCCAGTGCTGAGAAGTTCCTTAACAATGTCATTACTTTTCTTTTCAACTTTAGGTGTGGGATCTCTATTAATTTCATGATATGATGGGTCATCATTGATGAGATTGTTGCAAAGATCTAAATAGTGTTGTTTAAGCATTATCACTGTAACATTGCCTTTGTCAGATCTTGTAACCATAAGTTCAGAATGTTGTTTTAGAAATGTTCTAGTTTTGTTTAAATGGTTGTGATAAAAGGAATGCTTTTTATTAAGATTGTTACTATGATAATAGTTAGTGATGAGGTTAGTGGAACGAGTTGTGAAAATGTTTCTTTCAGTGTCATCACTTATGGAGGATGCTATTGTGTCTACATCAGCTAGGATTGATCTAATTGGAATGTCATTGTTAACAATCGACAACACTAAAATCAGCACATGCCGATAATGATTACTACATCAAAGACTCATTTGAGGTCTCTCGTCAGTTCAACAGATTGACAATACCAGCCGATCATATTATCGCCAGTCTTGATGTGGTGTCACTATTCAGCAATATCTATCTGGATGCATGTACAAGAACTATTAATAAACACTGGAATGAGATCAGTCAACACTGCAACATATCTCTAGAATCTTTCACCAACATTATAACATTCCTTTTTCATAACAATTATTTCTCTTTCAACAACAAAATATATTCTCAAACACATGGTTGTCCTATGGGATCTGTTCTATCACCAATTTTGGCAGAATATGTCATGGATGATCTGCTTGACACTGTTATTCCGACACTACCCTATAACCTCTTCATCATAAAAAAATACGTAGATGACATTATTTTATGCCTCCCCTCCATAGGTCTGGATGGTATTGTCAGAGAATTCAACAGCTATGACCCCTACATCCAATTTACCATTGAAAAAGAAGATGAGAACCTGTCTGTCCCCTTTCTAGACACAAGACTCATCCGCACCAACAACAACAATTTATTGGTAGACTGGTACCAGAAACCTATGGCCTCAGGTCGGTTTCTCAATTTTAGGTCATACCATAAGCTAGGGATTAAAATCAATTTGGTAAAACAGATTAAAACAAGGGTAATCCGCATCTCAGATAATACTTTCCACACCTCAAATTTACATAAACTATCAAAACTGTTTATCAATAATGGTTATCCAAAGTGTCTGATTAACAAGATCTTATTTAGTTCACCTTCCAATATTTTGCCGAACTCTGGTGATACAGGTAATAGTCACACAACCCCTAATAATAACGGAACTGATGTAATTCCCAATAATAGCATCAATCCAAACAGTACAAGCACCAACCCAGACTCCAGACCTGGTTTTGCTGTCCTGCCCTATATCAAGGAACTGACCCCTAAGCTGATCAGATTGTGCAGTCCTTTGAACTTTCGAATTGCTTGCAAATCCGTCCTCACTATAAACCGCATTTTTTCAAAAATGAAAGACAAAGTCCCGCTGCTTGGCTTAACTAACACAGTCTACTCGATCAATTGCAACAACTGCAAGCAAATATACATAGGTCAGACCTCCAGATCTCTTAAAGGAAGGATTACATCATACAAAAGTGATGCTAGGCTTCATCCTGAAAGATGCGCTCTAGCATCTCATGTTAACACAACAGGACATTCTATGAATTACACAAGTATCAAAGTTCTTGATAAAGAAAACCACCTTTCCAAACGTTTATTCCTGGAAATGTCCCACATTTTCATGAATAACAACTGTATCAACAAAAAGACAGATATTAAACAACTGAGTGTCATTTACTCATATTTGCTAAACTGCGAAAAATTGGAGAACTTACATATCTCCCCAAATTTCGACTTTTCACAACCATAAATATAATCTGTGTTTTGACCGATTCCACCAACAAATTTCATTCCACTCAAAATCTAATAATTCTCTTCTCACGATTTATTAATAATTGTTAATTTAAAATTCCCATTAATTAAAATATATTTTATTTAACTGCCTCTGGTCGGTTTAACAATTTCTTACATAACATTCTGAAAATCACATCATCTGAAGTGATTTGGCAACGTATTGGCACACGCCCACAATTCGTTCCATCTTTCAACACAGACATTGACAACCTTCGGCCTTCTGTCAAAGGTTCATCTCACTCATTATTCCATGACCACCATTTTGTGCAATCATCAAGTGGCTTCACGACGTAATGCTCTAATGTTTTCTAAATAATTTTTAATCTGTCATTAACTTGTCTTGTCATATTTTATATAATTTTAACCATTGTACCATGTATCCAGCTCTCACCATGTTACTGGACGTTTCCCTCATCCTATACGAAAACAACAATTAGCAACATCCTCACATACTACTGTAAGTTGATTCAATTTAAATTCATTTTACACTTTTGTTGCTACTGTTATCATTGTAATTGCAGCTCCTGATGATGATGGCAATGTCCATTGAAAGCTAGAGAGAATTAAAAAAAGTATAAATAGTCCTCTTTGCTTAAATTTTGTCGAAGTACCCAACAAAAAGCGGAAGCTTTAATTTTTCACCTAACTGGTCTAGACGACAATGACCACGTCTCATAATATATATATATATATATATATATATAAAATAAGATTATTTTTTAATATAAAATGGCATTTTTAACTTAATTTTTGAATACAACAACCCTAAGGTGTCCTTCAGATGGTCGACAACACTGTTCCAAGCGAAAACTCAAATTTTCGAACAATTAAATTTGCTATTGAAATTGTCGCTATGTCTTGGCGAATGTTTTAAAGCAATTCGTTGAACTTTTTTGAATCAGTATTCAAGATTCTGCTCTTGAGACAAGTCACAGCATCGATAATTGTGTCAAATTCGTACCAGCAATACAGAGTCACTGAGCATCTGCGATTTAAGAGTTTGATGCACATAGCTTGATAATAGTGTCTTATTGTAAGATTCAGTGCCCCATAAGGGAACAGAAAAACAAAAGTTGATTGAGGCAGCTTCAGCCGCAAGTCACAGCCAGCCGCCCCGGGCCATGACTCGTTTGCCTCTAGGGTAAATACGCGGGATATTTGTTAAGCGGTGTGACATTGAGTGGGCACCATAAAGTTCTGATTTGTCCTCTTCCGATTTCATTTTCTGGGGGCACCAGACTTTTCAAAGATAATTCAAAAATCCTTGACGAGTTGAATCAATGAAATGGTGACAATTTTACTATCTTTAGTATCTTGCAGGCGAGTATTGGAATATTTGAGGTTTCGCTTGTTTAAAGAAAATAGCTAAAAATGTCCTTTTATTTCGCAAAGGTTATTAAATCTACTTTCATTCAAGGTGAATTTTCAACGTTGAGTCATTTATTTTGACTGCATATAGGACTCGTCTACAGCAGCTGATATAACAAAAATCACCTATATGAAAGTTGCATAATATAAGAAATAGTAAAAGAATAAACATTTTAAAAAATGAGAATGTGATTCCACAAATATTTTGATATCCTCGACCACTGTCGTGTAAAATGTTAGCGTTTCTGTTTACTACTCTTATGTTTTATCTAAATTTGGCTAACTTTTTGTGTTATCGTATAGTTTTCAGTACGAGTCTTTGGTTCGATCAGTTGTATCAGTCTTTTAATAGTGCTTTTACTTTCATTTGTCTGATTATTTTGTTTAACTTGGTAATGATTTTTTTAAATAATTTTTAATATTGTATACAAACATTATTATGCAAATTTTATGTAGGTGATTTCTGGTATATCAGCTCCTAGATTTCTACAAGCAGTTAAAATAAATGACTCAACTATGAAAACATCCTGTATAGTCCATAAGACAAACAGATTTTTTGTAACAAAAATAAATCTCATAGTCAAACCCTACACTTTGCTTAAGTATTTCATAATGTGTTACTCTTACCTCAGCTTTCACAAACAGACAACAAAAGGCGGATGTGATCTATCAGGAACCAAAACCAGGTAATTATATTGGTCCTTATCTTATCGATCCCTCGCATTAATGTTTTCCTTTCATTGTTTGCTCTCATATCGACAAAAAAATCATAATGCATTTCCTATCGACATATGAGTCACCAAATCGCTCATCATACATGAAAAGTACATTTCACAATCGTGAGAAAATTTTACCTTAGTTGGAACATTCAAGAGATAATGAATTAGCTGTTTCGTCTTAGATTCTCAGGCTTAAACGATAGAAGCATTGTGATAAAAAATATATACAAAAATTGGAAAAGCTTTCTAGTTTGTAAATGGATGCTGCACATGTAGTACCGAAATGTATCAACTATGACACACACAAATTCAGCAGAAGACATTGAAGTAAGAAATACGATCCGAACTTTTGTTATGGCTATACTTCACACACGTTTTTAACCCGAGCTTCTTCAATAATATTTTTTGCGAACACACTCTCCATTATTCCTTACCTGTTATAGCAGATAAAACCAGGCTATAGCACTGATAAAAGCATCTGACAATAATACGTAATAATTTATTCAAATTCCTTTGCGGATACGGAACGTCAACAGGAAAAGGTCGGATTTTCATAAGCAAAAGAAAAATATACATGGCTAAATTAGGATAAAATAGATGATAACAAATTATAAAATAAGTAACAAAAGCAGTATGATGGCTTAGATGTATAAATAGTAAAATAGAAGAATATAAAAAGTTTGCATCACAAGTAAAATAATCAATAATAAAACATTGGACTCGGTTTCTTGGGATAGCAACGGCTTGTGATAGGACGAATGAAGATGTTTGGGATAACGACTCAACACTGAACTCCGTTGCTTGAGATGGTAACTTGTACTTAGCTCATAATGACACTGAAAGCGTTTGGGTCCAACGTAGCGACAAAGTATGGTCAACAATCTCTTCTCATTTGCTTGTGGTAGCAAATTTCACCTGGGTTGTGATGACCATGGAACAGGACTGTAGGTTAGAACATGGCAGGTTAAGAAATCGTCAAGGTATATGTTTTCCTCATTACCAGATAGAGACTAGGTATCTTAGGCGAGGTTAGCATTACATTTTGCTTGTGATAGGAAATTCCATCTGGATTGTGATAACCATGGAACAGGATTGTAAAGATGCACATGAGAGGTTATGAAGCCACCGAAGTATACTATTTTTCATTAATAACAGACATAACTTAGGTAACTCTATGCGAGACTAGCGTCACATTTTACATGCGATAGCAAATTCCACCTGGTTGGTGATAACTATGGAACAGGACTGTACGTATGAACATGACAGGTTATTAAACCACCAAAATACTAATTTTTAGTTGTATGATTTCTCGGGCTGGGACATTCGCTGGGCAAGACAAAAGTCTCATAGTTTTTGGTCCCGTATGCTAATCGTCTGGAACTACATGCAGTTTTCTTCAGCCGTGATTGATATTGCGACAACTATATCACACATCAATAGAAAGGGGAGCTCCTAGTTTCCATGCCTGGACCAGGATACGAGAGCGCAATGGCAGTTGTGTAAAGAGAGAACTCTTACTGCACTCGCGCCAAATATAAAATCTAGGAGTAATACTGATAAAGACGAGCTTTTGCGTCAGTGGGACGTGGAAATGGAGTGGAAGCTACACCTGTCACCGCCCTGATTTGGGTTCATCTCTTCGGTGTCCCTGAAGTTTCGCTTCTAGAAGTAACGCAAATATCGGATGGAGGGACCCTGGACCCCACTTTTCCATATTTTTATTGTGGGCTTAGATTACGATAGGACCTTTGTCGGGAACAAATATATCATATGTCTGCTTTTTCTTGAAATTTTTCACCTTACAGTTTGATAAGAGATTAAGATATAATTGTTTGATTTGCTATACGTCAGCTATCAGTCTTTTACCCAAAATACTACTAACGTTGCAATGATTGGCTTAGACTTAAGCTCTATTGAACCTATGATCAAAAAGACATGCATGTACGTTTTAAAAATGTGTTTTACTACAAAAAATCAATGATAAATCATTCTTCTATAACTTTGAAAAGAGACGGTGACCCGTGCTGCGGTACTATGGAGGAATCTATTTTATTTTTTGATAGTGGGATCTATTACTTAGACTAGGGAGGATGTTAAACGCCTCAGCATTCATGGATGTCTACTATGCATGTGTACACTCTGTCATTTTATATGGCACTACTGCGTGGGGCCAGGCTAGTGAAATCTCTAGAGTGTTTGTTTTGCAAAAAAGAATCGTTCGCATTATATTTAAAATACGGTCCAGATCTTCTTGTCGTAAGATATTTGTTAAACAAAAAATACTTACAGTGGCATGTACATATCTTTATAAACTTTTAACATATAGTTTTCAGCACAGAAATGATTATCTGAAGCATACTGACCTCCATGACTACAGCACTCGTAATAAAAATAATATAGTTAGGCATGTGTCATATCATACGTTTCATTCAAAATCTCCCATAACAGCAGGAATATACTTTTCAACATATACCTCCGGAGATCAAAAACGTAAACTCCATAGGGCTTTTCACAAGACGTTTGCGGAATAAGCTATCGGACTTCCGTTTTTATGATCTAGGTGAATTTGTCACGTTCCACAGTGCTTCTGATAGATCTTAATAAATAATTTATTGCCATGTGTGTATCATATTGTTTTTTTATGTTCCTATTGTTATTGGTATTGTGCTTGATTTTATCTATATTTTAATCTGTTCATACCGACTGATCCAATGTCTACAATGTAGATCTAATTAGATTAATAAATGAATCTGAATCTGAATCTATTGACCTTTTACAGTATTTACTTTCTTGATGTCCTCCGAATTCGATAAACTATAAATTACATGAAATGAAATATTATTCGCTTAACCACTCTAATATATACCAAACTCAATAAAAGCGAAATAAATATAACCATTAAAAATAACAATACAACTTTAACTGTATTGATCGATGTCGTGGCTGCATTCTATTTCCTGGCAGGAACTTAAAATAGTAAGTCTGGCAACGATGAGCGAATAAAAGCACAAAAATGCATCTTCAAGGATGTCCCGAAACAAACTAATTGGCAGGTTCTAGGAACGACTCCAACGGGACCTATCCACTCAAACTGGACGCTTTTGTTTAAGTGACTTATTTTTATAGTATAGTCGCTCATTTCCTACATCATACACAGGCAGCAGCGGTGGCCGCACTAGTAGGCTCTTCGGTCTCCGTGCGCTGTGCGGGTTCGAGTCCCGTCCCAGGAGAAATTTTTCTCTTAGCTATGGATGTTGTGATTGTCCGTAGCTGGTGGACGGTCTCTGACTGTCGAACGTGCAGGTACCACCCGGCGGATCTCGTAGGCGGAGCCAGAATGTGTGCATGTTGCATGCACACGTGTTCCCTCGCCAGAGTCCGTGTGGCGTCCCCCCCTTTCCCATGTATCCCCCTATAGCCCCACGGTACCCAACGGGTGCTTAGGCCTTAGGCCTTCGTGGTAGTTCGAGTAAAAAAAAAATACGAGGCCTCTTGATATCCTGGCATCTTACAGCAGCACCGAACGTGATATCCTGAGAAAAAAAGTGTCATGCATGGGCATGGGTCAAGAGCCTCCTCGAGTGGTACAAAATACTGATTCTGGACGAGTTTGTCAGCTTTGGATGAGCCATTTCTCCAAATCAAGACATGCAAACTCTTGGAGGCCTCCTAGGAGCCGAAGTTAAACCACAAAGAATGGTGGAAACAATGATTAGCGATATAAGGTAATGAGATTTGATAGCAGCCTATACTAGAGACACTCAAATTTCCGGTAAGAAAAAAGGATTAACTAAATGATCGCCAAAAATACCAGCCCAAACATTTAAGTTTTGTGGCTGCTGTGTATGAACCTCATGATAAATTCTGGGATTAGAATCGGACCAATATCGGCAGTTATGACGATTTACTACGCCATTTAAGAAAAAGGAACATTGGTCGGAAAAGCAAGTGTTGAATAGAAAATGTTCATCGTTTATAATTTGTTCACTCATATCTTCACAAAATTGTAATCGCTGATCAAAATCGTCTTCATTAAGTTCTTGTACCAGGTGAATTTTATACGGATGAAAACTATGGGCCTTTAGAATCCGTCGGACAGTACATCGACTAACACAACACACAGTGTCCAATTTGCGGGTACTTAAGGTAGGATCTACATAAACTTGCCTAAAACCCTCACTTCTATTGCTTCGTTCCTTATGGGATTTTCAATGTTGCGTTTTTTTATTGGCGACTGACCCAGTTTTCCGAAGTTTAGCTACAAGTTCTAGAACATATTTTCGATGCACGTTACTGTTTTCATGTCGCTCATTAAATATTTCTGCTGTTCTATAGCGCACTGATTATTTCCGAAAATATTTCGATAATTCAACTCTTTGTGCTGTGGAATATACCATGGCTAATTCATGTAATAAAGCGTTACAAGTTATTTTAGCAACAAAGTTTGGTCAAATCAAGCGCAACTATATGCTAAACTCCTATTTAAAGTAAGTACGAGACATTTCCTTATCTTTCTTCAAGAAATAACTAAAAAACTAAAGAATAACACAAAAAACGTTCCAATAGCTATTTTCAACAACAGAATGATAAACAAACCATGGGCGTAGTGAAGAAAAGCATTTACTGATTAAGTAAATTCTTTTAGTCAAATTTCTTCTGAAAGTAGTACAAACTATTCTTATGTACCTATTAAGTCTACTTTAAGCTTTAAATCAATAAATCTTCAAAACTACTGAACTGAAGCTCATGTATTTTACATCATTATAAAGGGAATTGAAAGACCTTTAAAATAAGTTATCACTCGACCCCCCTTTCCATTTAAGATTTTAGGGTTGGTGTCACCCCCGCCCAGGGAGCTGCACGTGTTAACGTGATTTGTGCCAAACTTGTGTCGAAACCAAATCGACGGGTCTGAGCGTTTTTCCAAAACTGAGCTGCCAGTAAATGCGTCTGTTTCGTTTTCGATGCGCCACCCTGTATATAAGCAGACTGGCTTGATCTACAAAAACCTGCCCACCGAAGTGTTCCTAGAGTAGTCCTAGATTTTAGAAGCGTTGCAGAGATTTCTTAGTGGGCATGAGCCTCGGTAGCGCTGCAAAGGGCGGTGCGTGTAACCGAACATCGCACACGGTACCCAGAACGCCGATGTATTACGCTATCATGTTTTTCCTCTACGATAAAAAAATGCTTCATCGTAACAAACGTAGCTATAGCTTTCGTGTGGGTGAAGTTCAAAAATATTGTGGAAACACCTGATCTAAGTGCTATTTTTTCATGTGCATATTGTAGTGAATAACTTGCATATTTCAAATTTCTAAACTGAAATGCTTTGGAGTCGGAAAGCAACAGGCATTTCTCAGCGCTCCAAATGTAGGGTTCAAGGTCCTAAACATTAATTCCAGCTACGAACCCAGAACCATCTTGCTTCTCGCATTGTGATTAGATATTAACATTTGGTACCAATTTTGTATTTATTTATCCTTAATAGGCATTTCGTATCGTATGGATAAATATACAAACACGTTTGTTTTTTGGTAGGTCACAAAGTATACGGAAAACATTACTTGTCTCTGATAAATATAAAAATGAATCTTTAGCGATTTTGCTAGTATCAATTTTTTATCAACTTCCACCATTTTTTTTTAATCATGTCGCGTCTAGAATACTAAAAAATACCCGGAAGTACTTCTACCGCAGCAAAAGTAAAATTCCACGTACTATTTTCGGAAAAGCGTATATTTCGAAGGTCGTTAAGGGGTAATCACCGTTTTTTAGCACTATTCTTTGAAAGCCATCAAACCGCGTCTAAAGAGATCCATCACTGTATTGTTTTCACTCTGCATGTTGAAAATATAAAATTGTGCATGTTTGCTCATAAAATCACGAAAAAGCTTGTTGTCACTTTTGCAAGCAAAATCTTGTTCCCTTAATTTTTTTTTTGGCCCACCTCTACGAAATTCAGAAAAAAGATTCGAGAAAATAAAGCTAAAATTGTAGTAACGCAGACCGAAGTGTTACCTATTACCAGAATCGACCACTGCGAGAGTAAAAACAGCAAGCATTATTAGCCGGGTAGCCTCTGTGGCCGCTAGACGCCGCCGATTCTGGTGTGCTACTGTAGAGATGATCTACTCTCCATTGAACAAACTAGCAATATCGGTTTTGTTCGTCTGACCACAGTCAGCCAACCACGGACAGCTGTTTTGTGCTATTGGCGACTCCTCAGTGTCACTTATGGGGTAATGTGTACGAAAGAATAGCGGCGAGAAGCGTGCAATATGAGTTTAGAACGCGTGCGTCGATAGCGCGGTTCTGTCTCCTACACATTAACTCCTCAGAGATATTTTGATTTCTCTGTATATTACTAGCATAAATATTTTTTCTTGCAATGATGTCTAACTGAAAATTCACGTTTAGAGCGTTTTTTACTTTATGTTGGTCATTTTAGACTTCAAAAAAATTATAACATGAAAGTCAGACATTCGACCCCCATTATCTCTTTGGTCTATAAGTCCCCTCCCCTCAGCAGCCACTCTCCCACACCGCATACGGACTCAAAACCTATATACGCCTCTGGCTGTTTTTTTTTGTGCAGGGGAAAAACATTATGGCTTTCTTATGTATTTTTTTTGATCTCTGCTGCATGCAATGATGACGCAGGGCATACCACCTTCATGTGCAGACGACGGGTATATAAAAGGCCCTGTTCAATGCCATAGGAGAACCGACAATCTACCTGAGAAAACCTTGCCTTCGCGACTATTTCAGTATAAATACATAACTTCTTTGTTCCGAAATACTCACTCCATTGGTAATCTATACAGGGTGTCGCATCGGAACTCCATCGATAGATTTATCGAAAAGTAGGCATATGATACTTTTGAAAATTTGAGAGTATACTAATGTGGATGGGGCAACGGCAGCTAAATATTTTCAATATGGTGGCACTTCCGTTTATTCCGAAGTTGATGCCAACTTGCTTATTTTAAATTGGATATTACTCAATTGGTACATTACTCAACATTCGGATTCTACGTGAATTCTAATCACATTTCATGTATAATCTCATCTACCCAAGGCTAACCGTTTTTGACATATTTAAAATTTTATGTCAGAAATGACGTTTGCAGGCCCTAAATAATTGTTCATTTCCGCATGTAGAACACCTTATTGATTAATGTGGATTGATTTTCTGGTGTACAGGGATACAGCTTATTAGAATTTTTATGATATTTTGATAATTATTTATACAGGGTGATCCAAAAATTAGTATAAAAATTGAATGTCAAATATTGCTAAAAGTCGATTTTTCAAAGAAAATCCCCTATCTTTAAGTTTATCGCATCAAGCATTAAAAATTAGCGTAACTTTATACAGGGTTATCTATCCCAAAAATGTTTACTTTTCGAGTAATGTACAATTTATTACTTATCTATTGTAAAACTCCTACAGTGCAGATTTAGTTTTTTAATTAATTGGCTATGACGGCGGAACGCAGAGAATAAACAATGAGCGCTGAGTGTAATCAGAATAATATGAAGGACTAATTATGATAAGTTTGGTAGTGGATTTCCAAACAAGCACACGTACAGTGAAATGAATTAATGAATAACAGGCAACAATAAGCTATTTCGATTTATATTTAACTTTCATACCATTATAAAACAAAATTAAGCATAACAAGGAACACTTGTTTTGGTAAATGTTTAAAATGACCACCCCTAACTTCCAAACATTTAAAACATCAACGTATTAACTCCTGATGAGTGACAGTTCTTACGATTTCCGGACTCAAACTATCAAATGCATTTCTTACTCCTTGCTTACAGTCATCTAGACTGGTCAGTAGGCTGTGGTAAACAATATTTTTATTGTCCCCCATATCAATTAGTCTAAGAAAACCATTGATCGTAAACGTAGCTTCTAAGAAATTGTTTATTAGTATCCGTTGTGGGGTGGGGCACCGTGATGTTGATAGAATACATTTCGATGATCAGTAAGTGGTAAACTACCCAAGTAATTGATTCTAAATCAAAAAGAATGTTCAAATAATCTTCACCTAAAATGTCATTGGGTATTAATAGTAATAATTTGCATAGCTGCATAACGTTTCCTTTAATATCCAAATATATTTAAGTGAGATAAATCAGTACTAATTTTGGCAATGCTGACCATATGTGTTAAAAGAACTTATACTACTAGTATTTGCATATTGCACATTCTTATCAGTTTCTGAAACTGTTGATTGCTAACTTACCATTTCAATTTTCTTCATAAGAGGGAGACAACTTGATTATCTCTGACAACGCAGCTTACATTGAATTGCCAATTGTCTTGAAGCTTTTTTTCTCTTGTTACATGAAGGTCCTCATTAGCCCAATAATGAGAATTGTGTCGATTGAAAAGGCCATTTTTGGTAAAATCTTTTCATCTGACCATATAATATTTTTCAGGAAAGAATAATTTTCTTGGTACCTTGTAATAATCTAGAAAAATCGGTATCTATTAATTGTTGGACTAATGATAGCTTATATGGATAAAAATTGTGTTTGTGCAAAATTCTGCTAATGGCAACATTCGTAAAACCTGACTCTCGTGCATCATTAGAAAAGCATAAAAATACCCAAAAACTGGTGTTTCAAGGGCTTCATCGCACAGGCGAAATTTTTGAAATTTTCTATTGTTCGTTTAGCCGGTCTTCTTTTTGTGGATATCTAGGAGCAAACACATCACATGTTTCTTGATATGACTCTGTTGCATTTACCATAAAATAATGAATAAATTGAAATAGTCTTCGTAAGTGAAATTTAAATGCGCTGGCATAATATTATTAATAATTCATAAATACACTGACAAATGCAGGACATCATTATAAAGTGACGTTTCGTAGAGCCGAATGGTTTGTCTCCGCTTCCCGTTGTCATAGCAACTAATTAAAAAACTAAATCTGTACTCATAGGAGTTTTTATAATAGAAAAGTAATGAATTGCAAATTACTCAAAAAGTAAACATTTTTGGGATAGATAGCTATGTATAAGGTTACGCTAATTTTTAATGCTTGATGCAGTAGACTTATAAAAATAGGGGGTTTTCATTTGGAAAAATCGACTTTTGGCAATGTTTGGCGTTCAATATTATACTAATTTTTTTGACCACCCTTTATAAATAATTATCGAAATATCATACAAGGTCTATTAAACTATAGTCAACGCCAAACAAAGTGGCATGCACGTCATCAAGGTGGGTGTGTTGAAAAATTTACATTGTTGCCAAACTTTTTTGTAAAATAATAACATTTATTATTTACATATCTAGGTTTATAAGCAATATTAACCTCAAATGAGAACAAAAATATAGTATAATAAAATTATAGATCTGTACTTGCATAATCATTAAGTATGACAATTATTGATCAGATGACACTATGAAACTACCATATTTAATTGATAGCTTAAAGGTACTGAATAAAAATCCAAATGGGGTCCTCCAAATTTTATGCATGGTATTTATTTTACAGAATTCATACAGAAAAATGCATTCTAAAATTAGGTAAGCTACTGGTGTAAGCTTTTCTGTACAATAAAGTTAGTCGGAGTTTCTTTCTTCAGCGCTGTCTGAATCTGAATCTTCATCACTCTCAAAGTTGATTATTAAAGGTTCGATGTCTGGTCGATCAAAAATTCGTTCTCTTTCATACCATTTAAAAATTTCTTGCTCAGTATGTCGAACACTATTTTTCCACATGTCTGGGGTAACCGTTTGTAGAGCCTCGTTCCACATATCCAAACAGTCTTTTTCACTGTTACCATCTCTACCAATATGTCTGTTATAGTAACCTTTTGCTATGCCCCAAATTAACTCAATAGGGTTAAATATACAATGGTAAGGAGGCAGACGAAGAACTTTGTGCCCATGCTGTTCCGCCAATTCATCAATCACGTATATTTTAGGTGGTTTGTTTCTAAAAAAGCAGTTATTTTAAGAATAGGAATAAACAAAAGAAATATAAACTGTCGACCAAAATATATAATTAAGAAGCATTATCTACCGAGCAACAATACTCAATAGCTCTGTTTTAAACATTGTGTTTAAAAATGGTATGTTTTGATTTGTCAACCAGTCTTGGATATTTTTTTTTGTCCATGCATTGTTGGGCACTTTGTTCAATATCATGCTGTGATAAGGGGCGTTATCCAGTATAATCATAGATGGACTCTCCAATTTTTCTAATAACTGATGTTGAAACCATTTCAAAAAATTGTCCTGGTTCATCTCTCCATGGTAATCGCTCAATTTTGTTTTCGAAGAAAATATCGCTTCACTACCCTCAATAAACCGATTTTCATTTCCAGCATGTAATATAATGTATCTAAAATATATTAGTTTTAAATTTTATAGTGCAAATTGTGTAAAAGTACATACCTTTTACCATCTGTTTTAATAGCTTTCACGCTTTTTTGGTTTCCATTTTGCCAAGAGCGACTTATGGTCCCATTTTGAAATATCCAAGTTTCATCGAGGAAGACAAACTGGTATAAGGCCTCAACCTTGGCTTGA